>VZTR01033429.1:648677-747375 GCA_013400775.1 Chaetops frenatus | reverse complement strand
ATGATGGAAGCTCTGTGAACCCTGCAAAGCAAAGATGGAGTCTTATTTAAGCTACTGACTTCTAAGGAGATCAGAAAATCCCACCTTCGATGCTTTGTGTGAGGGGAATTCTTAATTACAAGAAACCTGTTGCTCTTTCTGTAAAGGAGAAACAAAGGACTGACTTGTAGTGTTGGAAAAGTCAGAGCTGTAACACTAACTCACTTCCCTGGTGGCTTTCTATCAAAGACATTTTTAAAGGCATTTGAGCACCAAACTGTTCTTTGTGCCTTTGAAAAGTCCCTTGTGTGAAAGCAAGGGTGATTTAGAAAGGCTTATCATTTGGAAAACCTTTGATAACACTTCATACCGGTTTCACAATTTAAGGACAAACAATCTTAATTCTTAATAGCAACCTGCTTATAAACTCACTCATGCTTTCTCAAATGCATTCCTAGTAATGAGAAGGCCATAGTGAATATTTTGGTACCTGATGTGGGTCCCTGAAAAGGATCAGTTGTGAGCAGTGTACCCTGAAAGAGGTGCCTGGCAGAGAGCAGTACTTCAGATCCTTGTTAACTGTTACACAAATGTGTATTACAATTTCCAGAGTGCATCTCCATGTTTATTGCAAACTGGATTTGGTGCTGGTGCTTTCCTTCATGTTTCCTTGCTAGCTTGTTCCTTTGGATCCCTGCTGGAGTTATTTGTTTTCTTGTCATCATGTCTTGGTGGTTTTGTGTAGTCGGGGTTGTCTATCAGGTTGAAAGTTCTTATCAGTCTTGGGCTGTACATTACCACATTATTTCCATGAAGGTTAACACATGGAATATGCACAGGAACAAATGCTACTCCTGGGGTACAAACTCAGTTTCCTAGTACAAAATCAGCTAAGTTGTTCCCTTATACTGGATACCATGTGAGGGGTCCCTGTGAAGCCAGTCCCATCCCCTATGAACCCTGATGGGTCAATAAAACACAATTCTTGCTGCAAACAGGTATAAAACCTTTGAGGACAAGATGTATATCATGCCAATAGTGATGGAGAGTGCTCTTAATGTACTTGTGAAATACCCATCTCCACACAAATATACATCTTGATGACTATTTTTAGGATCATCAAATCCAATGAAATGTCAGATTTTTCTGTATTTTCAGGATTTCATTTTCCATAATCATATTTCTGCTGCTGCAGACCTGGGGGAGAGATGCTGCATTTATGCGTTTGTTTAATGGGAAAACTAGCTTAATTTTGTTATTTTAGAGCTTGTTAACACTATCTGCATTTGGAAATGGTAATTTTTGAAACTGCATTGATGGGGCTAAAACTTTTTTGGTAGCTGCATGACATTTTAAAGAATTTTGTGATTTTTTTAATGCCATGTGGCATCAGTTTACAGTACTCGGTGTCCTTTTTAAGGGATGCAAGGCTAGAAGAGACCATCTGGGTTATCAAATAAAAAGCCTCACAATTTCAGGCAGAGAAACAGACCTGGTGCAGAAAGGCCCACAGAGCAGTTTTCTTTCAAGTATCCCCCCCTTGCCAAATAAAATAAAGTCATTCCCAAAACCTTACAACAAAGTAAAAAATATTTTTAATTAAGAAGAAAACTACTGTGTCAGGTTTTATCAAGGCCAAGAAGAAAAGCTGAAGTGTGATTAATTGCATACAAGTTGGAAGAAAAGAAAGAACACTTACAATTAACAGAAAACAAGATTCAGAAGACTTGCAAATTTTTCCAGCTTACTTATTGCCAACTGCATTTCTAAAAGCAAAAATGAGCACTACTTGGCACACAGGTTGTGTGTAAATCTCTTACCAATTTGGAAGGAATACCAAAGCTATTGAAGAATGTCTGTCCAAAGCACGACAAACCATCATTCTGAGATACGAGGAACATTTCATTTTATAGTATAAATTATCTTTATCTTTGAGAGAAATATAAACTAACAATTATGAATAGATAGTCAAGTAATGCAGCTATTCATTGTAAGCATTTTTTAGTGGGTTGATTTCAAGTTAATTTTGAAAAACATCTTTTGTTCAGAGAAAAGAACTGCATGTGTTACCATAACATTATGCAGATCAGCTCCCATTACAGTAGCATTTATCTTAATAGGAGGAGGTTTTCCTGCTGGGAGGGGGACAGGCAGTTGTTTAATTCCTTCATGAATGCAATTCTTTTTTCTGTCTTAATGTCTCCTGAAACAGATTTCCTTTTTTCCGTATCTGTGAGACAATGAACAGGTGTATGTATACTTAATGTATCTGGAGTTTCTTAATCCACAGGGGCATGTACTATATTGAATTAATCTCCAGAAGAGATTTACACAAGGGAAATTCCTCTTCCCTGGCCCTTCCTCCTTCTCTGTTCACAGAAGAGAGATATTCCTACTGAGGATTAAGTAATTTTTATTCTTTGCGTATTATCTGTGATTACTTTAAATTCTTATTTGTTGCTTTTAGGAAGGTTTTGTATCATAATATAAAAATAATTTAATACTAGGAAGAAGGGTGAACTAGCAGTGAACAGACACCACAGTGAATCCACCAGTTCTTTCCTATGGCTTTTACATGACTGATGATAAAATAGCTTAACAGTTCTGCTTATCAATATTAAATATATGCCAATACATTCAGGAATGTTGATGCACATGTAGATACTCACCAGTTCATATAGAAGTAGTCTTGGGTGAGTAAAGCCAGGAGTGTGGTTAGCATGGTACAGAGTAAGTTCCCTCTTGAGGACAAATTTTCCAATGGCTACTGACTGGTTTTTGACAGGTGTCCCATCTCCTGCCTGTGACCAACTCCTCTAATTTAGATATAGTTTAGGTAAAACTTTCTTAATTTGATTAGAAATTTTGCCTAGCAGAGATTGAAAGATTTGTTTCCATGTGTCATGTTTAATTTATATGGTACCCATACTTATTTAATTTACAACAGTAACAAATTATCTAAAGATTTTTAAAATGGTTTTTAAAATATACTAGCATACAGTTAGAACAGCAGGAAGGAAATTTATTTAATAACTTTGTAGATGGAAACAGAAATTTAAGTAAAATAATTTAGGTTACCTCATGCTTCCATAAAGCCAGAGCACAATATATAAATTACAGAGAATACATTCTAGTAACACTAGGTAATACATTCCAGAATGATAAAAGAGGTAGCAATTAAAAAATAAAGCAGAATAAATAACAAATATGCAAAAAAACCTTTAAAAAATCGCTGTGTATTTCTCCAGTGTTTGTGGAGCTCTGATTTTATCTTCTTAATGCAGAACATTTCTGTCAAGGCAGGTTCTTTCCTAACCCTTGCAAAGAAATATTCAGATTCTGTTTCATCTCTCAAGCACTGTATCACTTCACTACTGGTAGGGTGTTTTTGCCCGTTACTATCTACATCTGGTTTAAAAACTATCCTGTTGGAAAAAAGAATTCTGGTTAGCATTTCCAGTGCAAGCACATAAAACAACAAATGTGACCAACAATGCACACTACTGAACATTTTAAACAGTGCCAAAGAGCATTTAACACAGAGTTTCTAAGTGATATTGTAACAGCATTGTTCCAATGAAAGACAGGCAGCAATATCCTGCTGGTTAAATAAGCAGCATTACTGCTTTGGGAGCTTCTTGAGTTATTTTTATGAATATAACATTGCTTGCTTCTTTTTTGTTGTTTCCCATTGTTTCATGTTGCTTTGCTATTTGCATACAAAGGGTTATCTCTTGCTAAGTTCCCCTCTTCTGTCTGCAGGAGACAAGGAGCAGCTTTTAAGAATCCCTTTGACATCATTTAGTAGATTGCCCTCAGTGCTAATGGTGCTTTAAATCTTCAGTATCTCAGGGTGTGATACTAAATATGAGCTGAAGAGTTTCAGCACACTCAGACTGAACAAACCTTCTCTGGTTAAAAATGAAAACCCCAGAAGTGACTGAGGAGCACCTTTGAGCAGACAGAGCCCTCTCCCTCAGAGGTAATGAGGCTGGGATAAGTTGGCACTAGCATTTATATTTTCCCTATGCAAGATAAAGAAATAATTAGGAAGAATTGATTTATTTTAATTTCTTCTTCTATTTACTATATTCCCACTTGCAGTTAGCTAGAATGGATTTTGAAAGAGTCATTCTGGATCTCTGCTTTTGCACAATGGTCTCTGCTCTTTTGGTACCTGAGCTGCCATCTGCTTGCCCTTGCTGAGACACTGGTGAGTGAGGGTTCAGTTACCAGGGGCATTATGAACCAAGGGATGATGCAATTCTGCCTCAAGGGTCTGACCTTTCTGGGAATGCATTTTTAAGAAGGCCTCAAAGATTTCAGATTGAAAGGTGGAGATTGCCCTACAAGAGACAAAGCCTAGCTGAAGGGATATGAGAAATAATTGTAGCTCTTCCATAGCTGCCTGCATGAATCTGATCTTTCCCTTAGTCCTTAGGTCACTGCAAGTGATGCTCTTCAATCTGCTGCTCGTGACAATTCACTGGAGGATTCCAATGGGGGTCTTTACAGTAAATAACATATGAATATGCTGAATGCTTCCAAATGGTTCTTTGGGGTATGTGTATTTATTTGTTTTGTCAGAATTTGTTTTGTGGGGTGGAAGAGGGAGGGGGAAATTAATGCAAAATAAAGTCAATAACTATGTATGTCTCTAATGTGAAATAGTTATGGCTGCTATGAGCTGCTGCTCTTGGTATGAGCCTTGTCTATGATCCAAGCATAGCATCTGTCTTCCCTGTATTCTACATTTGCACTGAAATAATGATTCTGAACTTAGGATCAATAAGCTGAGAGAATTAGTCATTATTTATGAGTATTGTGTTCTGTCCCAGGAAATTTAATCAGTAACACCATACACAACAAATTTGAACAAATCTAAGCAGCGTACAATGGCATCAGGAGCAAGAATATATTCTTAACTGTCAGGCACCACCTACATTAACTGTTCAGATTAAAATTAGAATTTGAATTAAAATTCAAGTGATACCCATTTGCCTTTAACGAATTTCTTGGAAATAATCACTGCTGAAGTACAGATTAAGCCCGTTCATTAACCTCTGAAAGAATGCCTCCAAGTGTTGCTCCTTGGCTGAGATGTTAATATGCTAGTCATGCTGATGACCTGTTCACAAAGGCTGAATTACCAGCTGCATTTGCATTGATCTACAGATGAAGAGTGCTATTTCAGAGCCATGGTGTTCTCCAGCCAGAACTGTATTAGAGTGATAATACAACAAACATTAATTATGTTGATGAAAATGCATCAATTTTTAATATGATAAGTATAAAATACATTATTTTTTTATATATGATGGGAAATCTTATACAATGAATAATAATTTTTCCATCAAAGGCACTAAAATAGACAGTTACTGCACTCATAAAAGCTTATAGTGTGGAGAGGTGAGACACAGGGCAAGAATTGAGTGATCTCAATGGGGAGAGTTGCTTGAGTAGCACTGCACAGCTGATTGTTGCCTTAGAAAATAAAATTGCCTATTTTCAGAGGCCGGCTTCTCTTCTGCTGTGCTGACTAACTGAGGTTCACAGCTCATGGGGTCCTGATCAGGGAGGTGCCTCCCTAACAAACTGTGCCAAAATCCAAGGTCTGTCACAGCACAGAACTCAAGCAGCCTGGACGGGGAAAGGGGGCAGTGAATGAGGAAGGGCACGCAGAGGTTCAGAAGCTCCTGTAGGGGCAGGGGACAGAGGCAGGAGCAGAAATCCACTCTGCTTTGTGTCTTGGCCCCAGCTCCTGCTGCTGAGAGGTTTGTGGATCACTGTGTGTGTTGGTGTTGTGCAGTGGTGGGGTAGGGGTCTGAACTGGCACCGTGGATGACACAGTGTCAGAAATGGTGAAGCATACCTCAAGGTTTGTGAATCAGTGCTTTGTCCTGTATTGGCTGCCATAACCTGATCATTACTCAGGTCATGACGTTTATCCTCCTGATACAATAGAAAGAAATAATGCAAATTATGTAAAGTTACAGTGTTGGTTCACTGTGGAGAGGTCACCCTTTGTTCTGGCCTGACAGTCCAGTTAATAGCCATGATGGAATTAACTGTCTCCTTGAGATGAAAGCTAGTGGTGAGACACATCTCTAGTTCCTTTCTGTAACATTTCTCTGCAATTTAGCATGTCTTGAAAGTAGAATTTTAAGCCTAAAAGCAGGTATGTTGAAAGCAGACATATGCTGTATAAAGACATATAAGTAGAAGCAAGGTGTATTAGCAGTACTCATATGTTTGTGTCTGGTAAAAGAAAACTGTGAAACAGAAAATGTTAGGCAGAGTTAAAAAGAAAGGCATGTTGCAAGATTTGGGCTTCCTTCCATGTGAATGGCAAAGTACTTTGTTAGCGATTAGTTTTTTCTTGTGTAGTTATGCCTAACCTGTTCCTGTTGGGGGAATTTCCATAAAGTAATAGCAATTGTAATAATAATAATAATAGAAATAATTTATTTATACTCCCCAAATATGAGGAAATAGAGATAATTAAAAGGATTTTTTCAGAGAGCAGGATGTGGTCACAGCCCATAGGGAAAAAGGAATGGGGACAAATAAGTCCAATACCTCATAAATCACTAAAACCTGGGGCCAATGGGTTTGTATCATAAAGCAAAAGAGTTGAGTCACACATCCTGTGTTATGGTTACTTTTATTATTTAATGGAAAGTTTCCTAGATTATCCATTTATAAATAAGACTTTATTTCATTGAATTACAGCATAAAGTCTGTCCTAGCCTCACCATATGAAACTCAAATTGCAGTAGCTAACCCTTGTCAACTTCCAGCCTTCTTGCATGAGGTACAGTATCAAATAATCCTCAACTGTGCCTCATTCAGCTTTACTCAAGTCCTTTATTCTGAGATCTATCTTAAAATATAGCACTGGTACTGATGAGTATTAATCTGCTTTTTCAAACATACTGTTTAAAAACATATCCCAAGATTACAAAATAAGGTTGTGTTCTGAGCCCCAGGTGGGGGGTGGGGGGGAGGAGGAGTTGCTTAGGAAGTCCATGCATTGGTAGAAAAAAAGAAAAAAAAAAGTTAAAAATTTTTTTAAATTACTTTTAGAAACTTCCCTTCAGGAGACCAATAAACCTCAGAGTTACTTCAACTTTTCAAATATTATACTAAGCATAGCATAGTAGAGAAATGGTTTGGGTTGGGCTCTGACCTATAAAATAATCAGTGTCTGAAATTTTTTGGAGTTTGGGGTTCCTGGTCTTTTTTCCTCTACCAAGTCAAGTTTTCCTTTGAAATACTTCTTTCACATGGCTGCTGCCACAAATAGATAATATGAGTTTCTTCAGAGGCTGACACTGATTGTAGCTGATTTTAGCATTCCTGAAAAGCCCCAGCTACAATCTGAGAAAGGGTTGGACCTGGCTGAATTCCTTGTTGCAAATCTGTTGTGTAGATTTGTGGGTATGAGCCATTGTAGGTGGACTTGGTGAAGAACTTTCAAAATAGGCTCCTAACTTAACATACACTGGGAACTGTGAAGTATTTTACATTAAAGTGTCGTGTATAAATACATGTTACATAACTAAAGCAAGCAGCTGTGATGGAGCTGGGGAATGCAAATAATTTCTGAGGGGCCTGGGACAGGGAACAGCCCCCAGCTTGCCTGGAGAGATCAGTGTTAATTACAAAAGCAGTTGTTTTCTCAAAACATGTTTGTCAGAGTTCTTGCAATTGAAAAGAGGGATGAATGTGACAAAACAAGGCAGCTGTTTGGTTTCCAAGAAATATTCACAAACATAGAATTAGTGCTTTTATTTGTTGTTGTTCTGCTTTATTTGTTTTCAGATAATGATTCAGCACAGAAAATACTGGGTTGTAAAAAAATAGAAAATCATTTAAGATTTTATTTTATGTAGAAAATGGAAAATTATTTAAAACTGCATTTAAGTTACAGTTGACTTCAAAGAGCAAACACCTTTGATTCAGGAGGAGAGGGTTTGGAAGAGAAGTGAATTTGCTTTGAATTTACTTAGCTTTTATTCATGCCCTCCTTTCTTCTGTTAGTTGCTTATAATTTCATTGATGTATCTACCAGTGGTGTATATAAAAACATGGTATACTAATGACATAATTAATATGCCAAGCAGCACATGAAGGCACCTTGACAGGTTTGTGGTTTACCAACACTGGTTTTACAAGATTAGGCTGGAGCTCTCCAACTGCCTTACGTGAGTTGTTTACTCAGTCTCTCATAATGCTGAAAATCAAGTTGTTATCAGCTGAGTGAGCAGCAGAGTGTTACCATCTTCAGTGCTTACCAGTTGGGTTTCTTTGCCTTATTGAGCCTGTCATAATTTTCAATTAGTTTAAGGATAATAAATTCAGAGGGCAATTTTGATCTCAGCTACAAAATTACTTGTTTAAATGCTTAAGACAGTTTGAGGTACAAAGGAAAAACTATTCATACATGGAAAAAAACCCCAAACCACAAACTTTTTATAATTTAGTAGAAGAGGTTTTTGTCTTTGGAAGGCTGAAATGGCTGGATCTTGCATGTAATGGCCTTACAGCTTTTGGCCAGTAGTACTGTCCATGCAGACAGATCAATAATCCTTTTCAGCAGAGTGAACAGTGTAACCACTGGTAGCACCTGTGCTCAGTTTTCTGTGCCAGGTCAGTGATCTCAGCCCAGGCCCTGACCAGCCTGATAACACTTACTACAAAATGCAGCAGCAATATTTAGAGACTTCATGGTTGTTTTGGCTGTAGGGGTCAAGGGTGAATGAATGTGGCTTGTAAATTAAAGCCTTCTGTCCCCTAGGAGAAGGGAATTCCTTTTAGAGTAGCTGTTTGGAGTGGGGATTGTGCTGTTCCTCAGGTGTCTCTGTCATAGCACTCTGCTCCTCATAGCTAAGGCAGTTATGTCTCCTGATCAGATTGCAAGCTGTTGTTCTTTTGGTGTGAAAGGTTTGCAGTTTAATTGCATAGACAGAAGTGATTTATTGTCACCTGTAGCCAAGGCACGGTGGAACTGGGAGTTCTGCTGTGTTTGCTGTACAATATAGTTTTATGTCACTTACACAAGGCCTCAGGTGTCTTGATTTGGCACCTTAACACCTGTCAGATTCACAGAACAAAGTCAGAATAAAAATTAATGTTCTCTTTTGTAAATTCTCTTCACTAGAGATAATCTGAAGGCTTTATTTCTTCAGTTTTGCTGGTGCATTTACTGCACATAACAATAATTATCTGAGATAAAAATCTACTGTACTTTGACTCCCGTTGATAGTGAAGCTCATTACACCCCCATTATAATTACTACCCTCTTTATGTATACCTCGTTAAACACTTCAAAAGCTGGCATCCAGGGGCTGCTGTTTTAAGAAACTATTGAAGTGATCAGGATGAATTACGTAAGATATTAACAGTATGTTCCTTCTACATCACTTCAAATCTTACAAAATTTGGGGTGCATAATGATCAGAATTATACAAATGTTATTCTGTCTAACAGGTCTCTGACACTTCCCAGTATGCATTTGCTTCACAAATGCAAATTTCTCTCTGGGACCAGTCCTACTAAAGACAATATAGGAGTAAAAGCCACAGCTAATAAACAAAGGGTATCTCTGCCTGCAATACTCAAGTAAAGGTATGTCCTGAAAAGTGTAGTACAGGCTAGGGCCAGCCAGCAGAAATAGAAATACAACTAATAGGTAACAAGGGTAATTAAAAAACCCCAAAACTCAAGCATTTGTGTTTGATCAGTGACACTGTACCATTCAAGACATGGACTCTTGGCTCTTGGCATGTGACAACTTCAGCTGTGTAGTGGGGATCGGATAACCCAAAGCCACAGAGATTACCAGTATCAGAAATGTTGCTTTTCACAATTTACACCTTTTTCCTTGGCATTTCTTCAGCAACAGTTCTATGACATGCAGGAGATAATGCAAACTTAGACTGAAATATGATTTTCATTTCAGTGCTGAGGAGCTTCACTTTCAAGAACACAGCATTCAATATATGAAAGCCTGCTTTTCTATTAAAGACAATTGAATTTTTAGAAATGTATTTCTGCTCTGCAAAATGACTCTTAAAAATCGAATTCTGAAGTGAATCATAGGGCAAAATGAGTTCATTTAATAGCAGGACAAGGCTATGGTGGTTTGGAAAATGTAGCAAAAGTCTCTACAGTTTAGGCATTGGTATTGACAATTCTTCTGTGTGAATGCTGTACTGTTTAGCAGTTATGAACCTAATAATTTACACAGGTATTTTACATGTCTGAAGATGCCCTTTGAAAATAATGGACTGCCAAGTTAGTGCAAAGAATGAAACAAACTTGACAAATACATCAATGCAGGTCTTGTAAAACCAAACCCCTCTTTAACTTGCTGTGGTAAAATTGGTTTTGCAGAATTTACTAAAAAACAACCTTTTTAAAAAGAGTTTGTTGCTTGTACTGTAAATATGCATCAGAGGTATGGTAAAAAAAAAAAAGCTGGTTTTTTTGTTTTTTTGAACTTATTTGGACCAAACTTTAGTGCCCTCCATTTTTTACCCCCCTGGAGTAGAAATATATATTACTAGTATTTTCTTGCTGAAATATTTCTTGCTCTTGTAGCAGTAAAGCTTACCTGAGTAAAAGCAGCAATAAGATCTAGGATGTTTGCTTTGTGCCCTAAAACTGAGACCAAGTTGTTTATACTGGAGGTAGGCCCAGGTCTATTTTGGAGTCATCTCTTCTAATTCTCTACAGTTTTGTTATTTGGACTGAGCTCTTATTTAACTTGTCTTATATATGGAAATATCATGCATGGAATGCCATGCAAGAAAATCTAATCTGGAAATACCACGCATTCGTGCACACAGCTTCTGGTTATTTATTAAGGAACAGCTGTTTCAATTAAACATTTTATTTTTGGTTACAATAAGAAACTAGTAATAGTTTGACTCAGTAGACATTTTGAAAAGCATATTAAATATTTAAACAAATTTTGTTCTGCTAAGAGAAGTGTCTAGTGTGCTTCATTTGTTGGTAATCACATAAGAACACTGCAGAGGGTATTTTTAGATATAAACAAACACTCTGTCCCTCTTGCTCCTTCTGGATGTAGGAAACTTGCTGATTTCATTCTAGTTCCAGAGTAGATAAAAAATGGGGTGTAAAGTGAAGTATCTGTAGGTTGCCCTAATCCTTATGAATGCATTTAATAACAGAAAAACCTGCAAACATTTGCAGTATTTTTAAGAAAAATAAAAGTCCACAGAATATTGAGGTGAACTTTGTATCCATATATGCATACTCCACTAAAGTAGCTGCTAATTTTCACTCTTTCCTTTTTTTTTTTTATCCTTTTAGATTTTTGTCAGATTCTCTTACTGGGTTATGCTACTCTCTTGATTTAGAAGTGGTAGAATGTTGAGTATTTAGCATAGCTTCTTTTGTTTCTTTTCTAAACATGGACCACTTTGATTAACAACAACATAGTTTTGATATTTCAGGTGTGTCATGGATTAAACATATACTTTGTATACTACAAAAAACGAAATTACCCATCATTCTTGTTTTTCCAGAGATACAAAAGCTTCTGACTCAGAAATAAGACTCCTCTCTCCCTATCCCACCTCAAATTTTGTGTTCACTTTTTTCTACCAAGTCCTTTCCCAGCTCATGCAGAAAAGCAGTGATGTCTGAAGAGTAGAAATCTCTGAGACCTGGAACCTGAAATGTTAAAAGCATCCAGGCATGAGACAGGATCTGTTCTGCCAGCAGAAAATATGGGAGACTCTTGGGCAATTTAGTGTAGAATGCCAGAAACCTGGTTCTTATCAGGCAATGTCAGCAGACTTCAAAGGATGCTTTGTGACTGAACATTGCTTCCTGTGCTGTAACAGTGAGGCATCCAGAGCAGACCGAGCATATCCCCAGTTTGTCAGGATGTCTTGGAAGGCAAAGAGGAAGGGTCAGCATTTTCTGTGTAATGCAATAGTTAATAAAAAGTGAAGGAAGTTTTAGGATAAGTGAGAAACATATTGCAGTCCTTCTGTTTTGCATTCTTGTGAGAGTCCAAAAAGATTTTTTTCAAGGATGCCATTTTGGTGGCAAACACATTTCAAAAAAAAAAACAGGGAAGGGAAGGGCCCATGGTTGAAAAGGGACCTCAAATGTCAGAGGCTTTTAAAAAGACAGTTATATTGGTAAATTATACACTTGGCCTGCAAATTGGTGAGTTAGTCCCCTATCTTCTTGTGTAAACACAATGGTGGATTTTGAATAAAGGGTAGGGTGAAGGAGAGAGAGAGAAAGATCACCAGTTCTGGCTCCAGCATTGATCCAGCACCCTGGGATGTGCACACTGGGGTTCTGTGGAGGTCAACTTTTATAGATAAGTTTTCCCACCCTGGAGGTAAAAATCTCACTTCCTGTGCAAGTTGTTACAATGTGCAGTTCATTCCTCCTGGCCTATCTGGAGATGGGTCAGAGCCCTTTGGGGCTCAGGGGTGGTCTTGTTTTCTGCCTACTGAGCCAGCCTTTGGTCCATGTCTGCTTCTCGCCCTCAGTCCTGTGGCTGTGCTAGTTGTGCTTATTCCCAGGACCCAGAACAAGGACATTTGCCCTAGAAAAGTACTGCCCTACCTCTCTTGTGGCCCCTTCTCCAGCCCCATCCCACTGTTTCTCAAAGCATGTCCTTGCCAGCCATCCTTGTTGGCTCTATGGCTGTCTGGCCATCGGTGTTTGACCCCTGCAATCAGCCCCTTGTCCTGGGCTTCTGTAGGGGTGTCTGTACAGCTGTGGAGCAGCAGAATGTGCAGTGAGTAAGTAGATTCCTGGCACGAGTCCTGTTAGGTGTCCCTGTCCTCCCAGAGCTCCCAGCCTAACAAGGAGGAGCGTGTCAGTCTGGAGTAGCCAGTGGACATTTCATCATTAGAACAAGTCACGAGGCTTCCTGGACTAAACCTGCACCACATCTTCTCTCTGCTTTCTTTGGGGTGGTTTTAAGACAAGTCCACACAGATTTTGTGATTTTAAATAATTCATTCTTGAGTATTTGAGAGATTTGAGTAACTTTGTAATGTCTAAGCCAAATTTAGCTATGCTTTACATAAAGAGAGCAACAAGTATTCTTTTAGAGTGCTAAGTGATTGGATGGGATAATTAAAAAAACCCACATATTGCTTTCTGTAATGGTTTTGCTTGAATTTGCTATCACATTTGAAAAGCTGCGCGTGTCAGGTGCTCTGGGTTGGTNTTTTTTTTTTTTTTTTTTTTTTTTTTTTTGTAAAGAGAATTTTAGTAGACATATGTTTGGCTGCATGAAAATGAAAATATGCAATAAAAGTACTCAGCCTATCTTGGAGAAATTTGATCATAAAAAACTTCAGTTTGAATTCTTGCATTTTTGCCAGAGCGGCTTGACACAGTAGCAAGTTTGAGGGTAAGGACTCAGTATTTATGAGTTGAATTTTGAGCAATGCTGGGGTTTTTTTATGATTACCACCATACAATTAGATCTCTGGGTCCTGGGGAAATACACCTTTGTCAGTAGAACTGGAAACTGTGGGTTAAAGAGTCTAGTCTTGGGGTTTCCATTAAAACTTATCCATGTTACAAATGCTCTGCTTTTCCGATTTTCCATAAGTAGAACATGAATAAATGTACTTTAATTTTCTTTATAAGGGTAGCTGTGTTTTAATTCAGTTGGATTGTATCTTAATTTCCTTTATAAAGTATTTTGAGAATTGTAGGCAAGCATTTTTTATAGAGGAACAGATATTTATTGGCAGGAGTTTGTCTTGGATTTACTGTAGGTTAAGGGAACTTTTCTTTGGCACCTTTAAGAACAATTTCAACAGTATAAAAATATCCACTCTGGGGAAAAATGATTACTTTATCCTTCTATTGAGCTGTCTTGGACTAACCAGAAGCCTGGAGGCTCAAAGTGCTGCTTGAGAAAGTACAGCTTTTCATTTTACAGGGAGTCTGTGCCCCTGACAATTTATGGGCCAGGCATGTCTGTAGTCAGGCCTCTGTAGGATTTAGATCGTGAAAGATGAGTAGGAAAAATTTTATCTCCACTTCTGTCTTGTGCACCTAAAGCCAATATTGTTCCATCTCACTGAATTTTGTTAAACAAACCATCTACAAGGATCAGATTTATTTAGCCATTATTGAATTACTCCAGCTCCTGTAAAATACGAGGCTAAAGCACACTAAAAGGTGATTTTGTAAATAGAGCCCATTCTGTTTCTATTGTATAAACAGAGCTTAGTGTCCCAGATTCATACTTTTGTAGGCTGCAGTTGTCTCACTACTGAAGTTCACCAAATAAGGTCTCAAAACAGAGAGTGTTTAGCTTTTCAGGTGGTGAGTGAGATCACCAAGTGGACAGATGAGCTTTTTTTGTCTAAATCTTGCCTGATAGCAGAGCTTTTCTGAAAACTTAGAGCTCTCTGTATTTGCAGTTGTTTTCATCCATCAATATGCTATTAATTCTACTTCTTATCAGTTCCAAAAGCAATAAATAGGAACTGATAATTTGGAAATATGTGATTGTCCCCTGTACAGGAAGAGACAGTTCCACTGATTAGGATGTTTTTGGTATGAATTCAGAAGTAGTTGCTCAAACAATGAATTCAAATTTATGTTTTAAAATAATGTCCTTGCAGATCAGAACTGACATTGGTTGTTGTTACTTAGTTTGCATAACCGTGATATTTTTAGAGGCATTTGTGGCATTGGCCCCTCTAAAATACAACAGAAACTGTCAGTCTGCTTCTATTTCAACTGAAAGTAAAATAATTGAAGAAAGTTTATGGAGTCCAGATTTTTAGATGAGTCTTCATGACCTCCAGTGAAGTAGAACTAAATGCCCTTGTTAAAAGTTCCCACACGGCTTGTATTTGATTAGTCAGTGATGTTCACAGGCTGGTACTGGTGCACTCACAGTCAGTAACAGAATGCACAAAGCTTTGGAGATGTATTTTAGAATTTGGGGTTAGATTGCTGAAGATTTCTGGGGTTGGGACAGGCATCCAGGGAGAAATTAGCACAGCTGATGTGTAAACACAGCACTTATTGTTGGAAGTGCAGTTTGTATGTGTGAAGTAAAGAATAAACATCTCCCAGGCTTGAGAGATGTGATGTGTCCCTTCTGCATTTATGACTCTGGATGTAAGTTTTAAGCAAGTATAATCTGTTGTGTCAGGGTGGACTCAGTGTTGCTTGGAGGAATATGAAAGCTGATTGTTTTCTGCAATGATATGTTCAGCTTCCATTTTTCATCCACTTTTAAAAAGGGACAAAAGTGGCATGTTTTTAATGCTTTTCAATGGGTTATAATAGTTTAGATCTTTTTTTAACCTGTATTTCCACACATTAACATAATTGAATTTTGAATTTATATTTTTTTTATTAACTTGAAAACATAACCCAATTTATTTAGGTAGCAGAAGGTGTGTGGGTATGGTTTTTGGCCTAGGAATATGATCTGAGACTACCAAATTCAGATGATTTGCTTTTGGAAATGAGAATCTGTTGCCATGATCCATGTAACTGTAAAGCTCAGAGTAAATTTTAAAGTGTGATCACAAACAAATTTTCATCACTTTGAGAGAAAAGCTCCCATTTGGGATGAGGAGGTTTGTAGGGCACCAGGCCAGCCCAGTTTCTCTGCAGCTGCAGCCAATCTTTTGTCAGATGGAGGGGGTGACTCCCACTCACACTGCCCTTTTGGTGACCAGAGGTACCATGGTCACTTCTGACCCAGCTCCAGCACTGAGTGACCAAGGGACTCCCAGCCCTGGTTCAGCTCCCTTAAACTGTGCTTAATACCAGCACCATTCCTCCTTCAATGTACAGCTTTTAGAGACATTCAGAGAGAGGCATCACTGAGATTCCAAAGACTTCTTGAGAAAAATTAGCCCAGGTGCTTGATCCCTTCTTTTTTTGAAAAGAGATTGCATCATCACAAGTCTACTCCCTAAACATGCCAGAGGCTTGAGCAGCTCCGGGAACTTGTGGAGGTGCTTGGGTTTCTTTTTCTGCAGACATGTTCTTAACTGCTGACATCACTGGTATTCAGAGAGACTTGTAAATTCACATTTCTTAATATTTGATTTTTTACAGGTTAGTTCAATTAAGTCAGACATCTTTTTTATACTGATTTCTTGCCTGATGGCAGCCTATGGACAGGAGAGACAAGCTGCAGAGCAGCCTGGCAATATTTAATTACCTTCTTTAGAAAGAAGGGACAGTTTAGGCAGAAACTGGTAAATGAACGTTGCAATGGCAAGTCTGCAAAAAAATTTTCCTCCTTCCCTTCTCCTCCTGCCAAGTCCTTAGTTTGAATGGGTTCTGCTTTATTCATCAGTACCAGTGATTCACCAAATTCAGCTTCTCATACCAAAGAGGATCCATGTTTTTACTCAGATTTTCCCAAGCTGTAAATTGTTATTGATTTAAGTGGAAGTTAAGGTGAGCCAGTAAGTTCTACTTAGATTCCCTTAGCTTGCATTGTGAGCTCCTTCATGGAATGAGTCCCAAGCAGGATAACAGGATTTCAGCCCACACATCGGGCTCTGAAGGGATCACAGGGGAACAAGAAAACATCTTCATCAGAGCCACTGACCCCATGAGATGGCTGCATCTCTGCAATTACAGTCATGTAATCGAGCATGGAAAGCAGTTCATATGCTTTTGGCCTTTTGGAGTAGGGTTTTTTTTTTTTTTTTTCCAGAAGGTTAGTTAGCTGTTGAACTAGACTCTAATTAAAAGCATGTATAAGAATAATCAGGGAAAAGACTGAATAAAAGAAGGAAGATTTTATGAAATGTGTCTCGGAGGAAAAGCAGATGAGAACAATGAGGAAAGCAAAAATTAAGTTGTGATTTGTCTAATAAGCCTGAATCACATGAGAGCCTGAGTGAGAACTCCCTCAGTTACCTCAGATCTTCTTTTCACCTGTGCTCAGTTACAAACACTAATTTTTTGCTGTTTTACATGGTGTAGTGGGACCTTTTTTGTAAGATTTTTTTCTCTGATTCAAATTACAATAACAATATGGATATCAAGGAAACAAAAAAAGCACACCCTAAATAAAGTACTTTTCTAGAATTCGTTTTTAGATAAATATTGCTACAATTTTCACTGGAGACCAACTGTCAGAAACACTAGTTTAATGAATATATGTAAATTATTATGTGAAGTTACCCATAGGGTAACTTTCCAAATCAGTTAGTCACTTCAGCAGTTTTATTGTTTTTAAAGAAATAATTGTTCTGCCAGTGGTTAACTTATTCTTTTAAAAATACAGTAGATACATTCTTCTCACCTTTGAAGAAATTTTAGTTGTCTGAATTTGAAAGTGTATTTTAGTTTCTAAGCAAAAGTTAAAACTTTTCTGACCATTTCTAGACTGTTCTCATAACCTTATTATTGCAAGATTTGTTGGTTTTCTTCTATTTCTCTTATCACTTGTTGACTTGCATTGTCCTTTATTTAGTTTGCAAGTGATGCTGGAGCTAGAAACATCTCTTTTGATCTATGATGTCTCTATCATACTTCTGGGCATAATTATAATCATAAAAATCTTTGAAACCTTTCTGCCTGGTATCTTGTTATCACTAAAGTTGAGATGTTCTATACTGCCACCATAAAAAAAAATTAAATAAAGTCTATTTTTAGCCTTCAAACACTCACAAAGTAATAAAAACTACCAAACAAGGCTGCAGTTTACGTCTTTGTAGCATACAAAAATATCTGTTTCATTGCAATATCTTAAATTCTCCCTTAATCTCTCAAACCCCTATGAATAAAGCATTGGATTACAAAGTAATACCCTTCATCACAAGGAATTAGGCACTTTAGCTTTAGGCTCCATCTAAACCTTTGCATTAGGAGAGATGGTACTGACGTCACGTTTTCCAAGTTCCTGTTGACTCACATGGTGCCTTCCCTCACCCTCTAAGATCCTGTTGAGATAAAATCTGTCTCTCATGACCCTCTTAATTCTCTTTTTTTGGGTGGCTTTGAGGCACTAGCATGCACAGGATTTTCTAGCAAGGGGTATGAAACTTAGTTTCTTAGCTTTCTCTCTCAGTGAGTCGAAAAGAGCTTTGCCAAGGTTTGTGATTGCCTTCATCTGTAAGTTTAATAAGTCAGGATAATAATTTACTTATAAGAAGAGGGTTTTTAATTAAGACCTTGATGTGTCTATGTCTTCTGTCTGCAATATGCAAAAATTTTAAGGACATTCAGCTAATGATTCCCTCTCCCCTTTGTCCAGCTAATATATTTTAAAACTTGCTGTAGTACCAGGATTTTTGCACTTCTGTGTCATGAACTGTGGGAATTCTATTAGAATTCATGGAATAAAATGCATGGAATATAAGTGTGTACTCAAATCCTTATTTCCTCCTCTCTTGAGCAGGCTGGCAGTGAGAAATGCAGCTGGCACCTGGTCAGAAATTCTCCTGATTTTGAAAGTCTCCCTTTTTAAGGCATAGGAAGTGTAGGAGTCACCAATGTGGCCTTGAACCATTATACAGCCTTTAGTGTTTACAAAGAATCACATTCTTGCTAGAAGTTGTTAAAACAAACCTCAGTCCAAACCAATTTGCTTCATGACATGTGCTGTGCCATCTTATCCCATTAAAAGATTTGTGATTGCATTAATTTTTCTTCCATTTTTACAAGTACACAGGATAATATGTTGGAATCCTTTCACATAATAGGTGCCCACTATCTGGATAATTGCTTTTGTGAAGCTATTTTAGTTGGGTGTTTCATGGTTTGCTGGACAGCTTTATCTTGTAGATTTATCTGATAGATTATTGATACTGCAGTCCATAACAGAGCAGAATTGTATTGAATTGTTTTTTGTGTGTGTGTGTGTGTGTGTTTGTTTGTTTTTGTTTTTTTTAATTCAGCATATCACCAAGCAGGCATTGACTGCTCTATCTACAAAACTGTCACTTGGTTTCGTGTTCCCCAGGGAGTTGTAACATCCTGTCATCATATACTCAAGAAAACATTTATTGATGATCTAATTAGGCAATTTTTAATGGTTCCACTGTGCTTCTGCATTTTTTTCTGGTGTATTATTTAATAATAGTAAAAGTCAAATTGACCTTGTATTCTGCAACACTACTACACCTTTCACCAGGAAGGATGTCAGACTGAAATTTGGAATATAAGGCTTGCAGTCAGTCCTCACTCCACAGGTCCCAAACACAATGTTCTGTTTACCCTTGGCACTGCTGTAAACAAGAATCTTTCTGGTCTGCTGAGTGATTATGTAAATAGGGCTTCTATAAAGCATTTTAAGCACCCAGTAGAACAGAATAACTTCTTTAGAGTTTTTTCTTTTCTAAAGGTAATTACATAATTGAATAGGTTTTAGATTATTTTTTTCTTCTGGTATGTAGATGCCAGAGTCTCTTTTGAGCATTTTTACTAAAGAATCCTAAAAATCATTCAGAAAAACAAATCTGCCAGGCTCCGCGCTATTAGCAACATCCCAAAATGCCTTTGGCAATGAATAAATGCCAAGCATTTGTTATTTGGCACTTGACTTGTCCCTTATTTATTTGAACTCAAACGTGTTGCGTAAGACTGGTGAAGTTATGCTAAGCTAATAATTGAAACAAAACAAAAAACCCCCAAATCCTCCCTTGATCAAACCTTTCCAATTTCCACCTAAAAACACTATATATAACAAGCCTTAAATTGTTGTGAGAAAAACTCAATCTGCTTTAAACTTCCAATAAGTGTTACTTAATCCTCCAATATGTTTTGTCTTTTGTTTCTACAGATTTCTGTTTTGCCTCTGGAGAGTTTCATTATGGCAGCCCCCAGTGAACAATGACATCCTTTGACAAATGCAGATGCCAAAAAGCCAGACAAAAACAGTGGCCTTGTTTCATTTTTACTCCAACACAGTGAAATGGTGCTCTTAAAGTTTTGTTATTGACTCTCACTGGAAAAAAAAACCAAATTCCCATCTGGACCTTTTTTCCCCAGCCCTCTCCCAGTGTTCTTACGGATGCTTTACACAGTGACATCATGTAGTAGGCCCTGAAGTGTTGTCATAACTGAGTTGCAATGGTTTTATACACTTCTCCATTTCCCAACAGCTTTCTGTCAGTTCTGCATTCTTTTTCCTGGGGCCTGATTTTCCCATGTTACTGGCTAGCAGACAGGCTCGTGGGCTCTTTTGTTCCAACCACCTATGAAAAACGTCAAAGAGCAGATGACCCATGCTATTTTCACGCACTCTGCATCATTATTACCACTCCCATCTACCTGGCACTGCTGGTAGCCTCTCTGCCTTTCGCTCTGATTGGCTTCTTGCTCTGGTCCCCGCTGCAGTCAGCCCGAAGGCCCTACATCTACTCCAGGCTGAAAGACAAGAACCACGCCAATGGAGCCACACTGCTCACTGAATGGAAGGCTGCAGGGAGTGGGAAAAGCTTCTGCTTTGGCAGTGCCAACGTTTGTCTGCTGCCCGATTCTCTGGCAAGATTTAACAACGTTTTCAATACACAGGCCAGGGCTAAAGAGATCGGCCGGAGGATCCGAAATGGGGCGAGCAGGCCACAGATTAAAATCTACATAGATTCTCCTACCAACACATCCATCAGTGCAGCGAGTTTCAGCAGCCTGGTCTCCCCCCAGGCTGGAGATAACCGTACTGTTAATGCTGGCATCAAAAGGACAACATCAATGGAGTATAAAGGAGACAACTGTGGCTCAAACAATGGCGAGGAGAACAGAGAAGATAAAGGTGGAAGTGGAGAGCCCCATGAGGGAGAAGAAAACACTTGCATTGTCCGTATCAATGGAGAGGAGAATGGCCACATGTCAGACACAGAAACAGACACCGTCAATGGCCAGGCTCGTGCCAGTGGCCCAGCAGAGCCCTCACTGGAAGGTGATGCAGAGGTCTCAAAAACACCAAACCACAAACAGAAGGAAGGAGATTCTGGGAGTTTAGACAGCTGCTCTGCCTCACGAGAGTCCCTAGTCAAAGTCCGTGTTGGAGATGGTACAGTGGACCAAAGCACTGTTAACAACAAGCTCCTCTACAAAGCTTCAATCATGAAGAAGACTTCAGTGCGGAAAAAGAAACACACAGATGAGACCTTTGATCATGAGATCTCTGCTTTCTTCCCTGCCAACCTGGACTTTTTGTGCTTGCAGGAAGTGTTTGACAAAAGAGCTGCAGAGAAATTGAAAGAGCAGCTCCATCACTATTTTGAATACATTGTCTATGATGTTGGGGTCTACAGCTGCAATGGCTGCTGTAGCTTTAAGTTTGTGAACAGTGGTCTACTTTTTGCCAGCCGCTATCCTGTTATGGATGCTGCCTATCACTGTTACCCCAATGGAAGAGGAATGGACTCCTTGGCTTCCAAGGGAGCCTTGTTTCTCAAGGTAAGAGCCTTTTTGAAGCTGTAAATATTGACTCTGTATATGTGACAAGTTATAAAATTACATTATTTTCTCTTTTCTTTAGACATCCACAGAGGCATCTGAATATTCAGATTCAGATTTCATGAAATAACCTGAATAGGTTATAGATATAACCTATAGGGGACTTGTGGCCTAAATACTGTGTTAAAATAATGGATGTGCGTGAGATAATGAGGGACTTTTGGAGGTAGAACTCAAGTACAATTTCAAGACTCAAAATCTGAAGTGGTTTTCATGATATTTAATTTCTTTCTTTACAGAAATACCTGTAATAAAATGCATAAATTCTAAGCTTCATGAGTATAGTACAATGGGCATTAGTGTTGGAAACCAGCTTGTGCTCATCCTGTGTTTGTCTGGCAATCAAAAGACAATCAAAACTCTAAATGTCAGTATAATAAAACTGAAAGAATTGCAGTGAAAGGTATGGCTACTCTGCTCTCTTGCTTGCAAAAGGATTAGTAAGGAGAGATAGGAAGAAGAGTAAACAAGACAAATGTGCCTGGGACACTGGGGAGCACAGAGCTTTTTTGTGTTATTAACACAGTTTACTTAAATTAACTAATGGTAGAGAGAACAGGAAGCCTGGGGTTATATGTCTCTAAATCATGAAAAGCAGAAATGAGAGTCTGCGTGCAATGATTTGCTTTTCCAAGACCTAGTGGCTGTTCATTCTTAATTCTTAGGAGAATCTGGCTGTGCTCTTTCTAAACTGGAAAGTGGGCTTTTCTATTTTGTGATTAATCAAGAAAAAAAAACTTTTTACCAGAGATCCAAGTCTGTAGACCCAAACCTAGAAAGATCTGAACATCTCCAGAATACTGAATTTCAGATTGTGTGATTTAGTCACAGTTTGAAATGGGTTTCACTAGCTAAATCCTGAACTTCTTTTCTAATATTGGCAAAGTATGTTAGATGCTCAAATTATATGTACTTTCTAGTCACAAGTCCTCAATAAAAGCCATTAACAGCCATTAAAATCATGGATGGTGAATAAGGATCAGTGGCAGTCTTTTTACTCCTTTTTTCATTTTTAAGCAAAGAAAAAACTTTTGATACTGTGACTTGTGTAAAAAAAACCCCAAATATTAGATTTTTAATTCTGATAATATTTTGGTATTTCATATACATCGATATAAACAAAAGCCAATCTCTATCTGAATACGGGGCTCTAAAAACTGTGTCTAAGCTCTCTATGTTGCACTCTTGCTTGTTTATAAACAGCAACAATTTATTTTTTCATCACAAATTGCTACAAGCAAAAAATGAACATAGTGATTGTGCAGTATAAATATTCCTGGGGTCACAAAGACTACCCTTGAACATATGCATATATTGGGGATTAAGAGATTAAAACCAATCTGTTTTTAACTGCCCATTGCTGAGTCATTGATTTGCCACCCTGCTAGGCAGGCTGCAATGTCTCCATTTCTCTTGTAGAAAATTAAGCCTCTTTTCAAGATTCCACTGGGATGATGAACTTAATTATGGATCCAAGTTGTTAAATAATGTTACAGTTGAGCAGGGAATAGAGGCCAATTATTATGAAGTTCCAAAGATGACTCCATTCTTTTGAATATAACAGGATTCTGCCCAGCCATAAGACTATTTTTCCTTCTGTCTGTATCATTCTGATATTACTGCTCTACATACCTAAAATATTTTTCATTCTATCTTGATATGAATTAACTTTCTGTCATAATTGTACATTAAATGACCAATTGTACATTGGTCATTTCTTTGATGACAAGAACAACATAATGTAGGGATAATTATTTAATTTTGTCTTTGTAATAAAGTAGGTTTAGGTGTTGTTTTTCTTGATGTGGTGCTTAATCAGTAACTGGGTGGGTGTGGACTCCAGAGGCAAAAACTACATGCCATAAGTAAAAGCCTGGTTTGTTTTTGAAGTCTAAATTCAGAAGATCATTAAGAGAAAGAAGCTGATTGTTGTTTAATAAGTATGATTGTCTCCTTACTACAAATATAGCTGTTAGGGAGATAAATTAAAACTCTCAGAACTAAATATTTAAAGAAAGTGGAAATAATTTGAAAAAGACAAAACTTCTTTTGGGGGACTCAGACAAAAAACAGATACCTACTGCCCTGATAAAAGTGTTTTGCACATTTTTTCATTTTAGAATGTGTTCTGTTTCCAGTGAATAAGAATCTATTTTCCATTGCCCTTGTCTTCCCTGCCCTGTCTTCACTATCTAGATTGTAAAGTTCAGGTAGAGATTTGGAAGGATTTGAGAGATTTGCTTAGTCATACAAAATTATTTTACCTGAGAGACTTACAGAGCTCAAGGATTATTATTAGTAGCTGTAATAACAATCAGCTCTTACCTACTGCTTTTCATTCCTATGTCTCAGAGTGCATAATGAAGAAAGGTCAATATCTGCTTAATAGAAGGAGAAACTAAAGTGCAGGAAGGTAAAGTGATTTGATTGTGGCTTAACACCTAGGGTGTCACAACCAAGGAGCCAAGTTGGAAGTAAATTACAGAGGCTTTTTGCACTGTTTCATGCTACCTAACAGCTGTCTGGAGACCTGTGCAAAGCAAGTCTGCCTCTGTTCTCCTCCTAAGGATGTCTGCCACAAAAGGTGCTACTGCTGGCATTTCCCTGACAGAAATCAGACTGGTTTTTTCATCTGTAGAGGCTGATGCTTTCCAGGTCAGGATGAAGACATGGGGATGATGTAGTTGTGAGGAGCTATTGTGTGAAGTCCATTTTATGTAAAGCTGGAGGACTAATATGGATTTGGCCCTTGGAACTCTTCAAACTCTTCCAGTGTTTCTGTCTCCAATCTGAGGGTCTCATTGGGATGTAAGAGAAACACAGTCACAGGAAAAAATAGCATATATGAAGGGGGAAAATGTCACATCCAAGTGACAGTTTCATGTCTGAAGTGTTAAACCATTGTTCCTAGTTGCCACTGAAGACTCGGAGAAGAAGCTGGCAAATACATAAATCAGCCAATCCATTTTCATACTTTGACAGTCTGGGCCCTTGGGAGACTCTGCCGTGACTCTCTGTTCTAGTGTTGCATTTCACATTAATTTAAAATGCTGGAGAGAAGAGCCCTTGAGTCACTTTGTAGGTTTTATAACCCCATTGTCTCTGCTGCTGCTCTGCTGCAGATAGAGGTGGGGAGTGGGTCTGGCACAGATGCTGTGCTGGTGACTGGCACTGAAATCTGGCTTGGACAGGTCTGTCTGGAAGGTGGTGCAGATTGCAGTGGTCTCAGCTCCTCTGCAGCTGCTGCTTTGACACACACATGATGTTGATGCACCGTGGTTTTGATGGATTTAAAGGGAGTTATAAAATACACATCCTTTTCAGAAACTGGATGTTGATTTTACAAATCAGCATTGTCAAATCAAGTTTAAAAGGTGTCAATGAGTGCTGAGCAGAAATTGTGTAATGTATCACCTATCTGTAATTTACTAGAAGGTTTCAAAATGATAACATCCTTCTCTGGACACAGGATTTAGTGTGGAGCCTTAGCTATGCTGTGCCATCTAAGTTTTGGACAGTAGTGCAACAAAACTGCATCCCTAACTTGACCTGGTGAGTTTATCCATATTTTTCCAGGTGTAGCTATCTAATAAAAACTCACTTCTGCTGACAAATTTTGCCTCTCTTACCCTTAAATTATAGTAGTTGTAACTGTAATGTAAATCTAAAGTATCCAAAAGATGTAGGTGCACAGTCAGAATAGGGAGGTGAGTGGAAGAGGCAGCATTCTCAGAATGGCTGTGAACTGAGAGAGAGATTTTGGAGGCTTCTTCTTCCTGATGAGGCTGGAAATATGGTGTGTAGAAGGCTGTTCTTCCTACTGTTCCTAGTAAGAAACTATTCTGGGTTTTGGCATCTGCTAGGAGAGTCAATTTTAGTAAAAATAAGAATTCTTAGTTAAAACACAGTATGTGAACATAATTCAAAACTGCAGTCTGATGTGGGAAGTTTGAACAGTTAAGTGTATTCTTCAAAATCAAAAGGAAAAAGAATGTCCTGTGGATTTTGCTAAATTTCTGGAAGAACTTATGTTTAATTAATATTAGTTCCTAAGGTTATTAACAGATTTACTTTTCAAATTCTCTGAAAATAAAGGCTGTTCTCAGGGAGTACAGTAATTGTGCAGAGAACATGTTATTATTCATTGCTTAAAGGAAACCTAGCAACCTTTTCTTTGTGTGCAAAGCTCAACTTGTTTTCCAAAGAGCTGATATGGTGGTAACAGATGGTAGAAGGAGCAGCAGCTCTGATTGTGAAACTGCTTTGAAGAACAGTTTTTACTGTTTTCTCCTCTTGAGGAGCCTGCTTTGTGTGAGGAAATGAGGGTTCCCTGAATTAACCTCTGTGACTCTCCTTTTTGATATGTCTGATGCAGATGCATTTCACTTGGGTAGTTTAGGCTGCCCTTGCTGTCCCAAGCCAGCTCGTGTGTGCTGTGCCTGGCAGTGAAGGTGCAGCTGCTGCAGTTCCACACTGGGTGCAGAGGAAGCTTGTGGACCCCAGGAGTGCACAGAAAAAGGGAATGGCAGCTTTCTGACCCCAGTAGAAGAACACCTAGAGTTTTCAGTGGTTAGATTTTCTTGTCCTTGATCAGTTGCCCAGTACCTACAGCTATCCCAAGATGTATAAAAGAAATGTCTAGTGCTGCTCATGAATTTGTTTAGATGACTCTAAAGCTGTACCATTTAAGGCAGGAGGGTAACCTAAACATTTTCCACATGCTGAGTTTCTGCTGTAAAATGTTAATGCAGGAATTGGATGGAGTCCAATAAACTGAAAGTTTTTTTAAAAAAAGAACAAAAAGACTCTACCATCGCACTGTACCATGATCCTTCACTTTGATATAATTAATGTTATTAATCATGGTCCTTTTCCCCTTCATTAATGGGGCTAAATAAAAACTGTTGTGTAGAATGAAATACAGATTTGAGAAAATGTGAGTTGTGGGCTTTATCCTCTTCAAAAGAGGAAGAACTCTTCATTTCTGGCACCAGTTTACAGCCACTTTCCCTCGTATATAAGCTTAATAAAGCGTTGCTGAATAACAAATCCTCCGAGTTCATGGAATAGTAATTGTTGCACATGGCAGGTGGGAAAAAATAGGATTCTGAAATAATCAAGTGCAAATGTAGCTAGGAAGAACTGCAGAGCACCACACAATTTTTAGCTGACTTCTATAATATTTTAAACTTCTTTAATATATTTAAATAACATGTTTATAATAATAAATTAGGATTTAACTAATACATCTTCTTTAGAAGCTGCTGCATATTTCTGAAGGCAAAAGGCAGAGCTGCTAAAGGATGGAAAATAAGATAGATCTTTTTGCACCATGTCTAAGCTAACCAAAAATACATCCTGGGAGTTATGACTAATCTAAGTCATCTCTGTGGTACAGGAATATTTGAAGAGGGAATGGGAGTAGCTGCATGTTCTCCTTGGCATCTTCCCTTAAGAGTTACAGGAATGAGGACTTGGGCACACAGTTTGGCTGTTCCAGTTAGGTTCTTGATGCTGACTCTCCTACTTGTATTGGAAATTTGCTGAAATGGGAAAAAAGTCCAGGAGCGGTTGATACAATTTGGAAGATTACAGAAATGTTGTACTGGAAAGAAAACAATTTGTGTTTTCCATTTCTTTCTTTTCCTCACTGTTTACTCATTATAATTACATTGGTTGACATAATTATATCCCCACTGCAGTGGAAATAGGGAGGTGCAGAGCCTATTCCCATCTTGACTCAAAGCACCAATCCCAAGGCCTGAACCCGCAGTGTGTGTGGAAATGCCACTCCTTGTGCAAGTGCATTTCCTTCATCCACTGTCATTCAGTTGAATCTCAGGCTCTTTTTAAGGGAGCTTCCCTTGAACTTCAACAATATTGGCTACATATGGTAAGATGAATATTTCTGTGGGAGTAAGTCACTGTCACATCGACTGTAAATTCCGTTTCTGTGCCCTACTCTTACTCTGTCTGGGGTGTTTTATTTCCAACACAGAGAGTTACTCAAGGCCCCTGTGCAGATGATGTTCTTCACAAATGCCTTATTCATGCTTTTGTTTTTAGGCAGAGAGGGTTTTCTTTTTTCCCCAGACCATGCAGAGGTGCTTTCAGCCTGGTTAGTTTTTCTTCATAATATGACCATCATTAGTGTGGTTCCTGTCATGACTGTGAATTCATTTCCTGCAGAGCTCTGTGCTTTGGTGATTTACCCTCTTCAGAAGGGTGATGCAGGGAGCAGTGCCATGGTTCACATTTATTTCACTGGCAAAACTGACACCTTCATGGTCACCTAAGAGGATGAAATGGATGGCCTTGCTCATTTACAGCCCAAGATGTGATTAAACTATACTGGCTGAAGCTGGAGCTAGGCTGTGGAGATCCCATCTCCCTGAAGGAGTCTCAGTGTTACAGGCAGGTTATTTACCTTTCCCAGATCTGGCTTTATTGGCCACATGGAGATTCTGGAGTGACAGACTTTGTGGAGAACTTTCTCCAGGAGTATGCCAAAATTTTAGCTCCCATCTGGTTCAGCAGGATATGCTTCCCCTGAAGGGAGAGGCAATGGCATGTGCTTGGACTTGTATGTAAAGAACTCCATTGCCTTAGAGGGTACACATTTAAGAAACTACTTTATTTTGCATTTTTTTGAATGGTTCCCTCCTGGCAGTGTAAAAGTTCTAGAAAATGTCACCAAAGTTTAAGTTTTCCTCATAATAAATGTTTTGGTTTTATGTACATATCATTGGTCGGTATTTGAGACTCTAGATTGGTTCTTTAATCAAGTGAGATTTCTCATGCACAACTCAAATTTTTAATCATTAAAGAACATTTCCTTCCAAGCAGTTGATGATTTACTAACACAGGAATGACCTGTTTGAAGCTGTTTTTCAAGGTGGCAAAGAAATACCCTGTATTGAAGTAGCACTCCCATGGGTTTTGTTGAAGTGTCTGTTGATGCTTTTCTTGACATCCAGATGTGATAGAATTGTTTTGCCCTGCTGGAACAGATGTGTGTAAATATAAACTCTTCAGAGACAAGGTATTTGTCAAGTTTGCAGCTTTGTATACTTACTGTGCTAGCATATGGGAAACATGAGATGTGCAAGATTTTCCAGTTAGCCCAGGAAATTCCCATGATAGCAAGCAGTGTGATTGAATTTAAAGTTATCTTCGCTTGCTGTAGCTCTAAATTTCAGCTCTTGCTACTCATTAGAGTTTTTTTCCTGTCAACAAGAACCTTTCTGGATAACCTTGTTGTTTTGATTTCTTTCCTGAGCCATTTATTACTTGATACCAGTCTCAGTGGAGGCCAGACCACTCCCCAGTCATGTAGGACAAGCTTTTGCAAAACAATTCTAGGAATATACCCAGTCTTGCATAGCTCAGCACAGTCCCAGGGTGGTCTCTCCAACAGACTGTACAAATGTGCCATGGTATTGAGATGAACTCTTTTAATAAAAAGTACTTGATGTCAAGAACTTTAGTGTGCTTGACACAGCCAATATTTGGAAAACAAAAATTCACAGCGGTCAGTTTCACACTTATTTATTTAATTTACAGGTAGGGGACAAATATAAATATGTAGCAGCAGAAACTGGCATTTTGGATTTCAAACACACCCTTAGTAGGATTTCCCCCTTAAGGGAAAAAATCTCTTTCCCATCTTTAATGAGCTTTTTATGCCCCCCTTCCAAGAGCAAACAAAATGTAATGGTCAGTGGTTTAATAGAGATCTAAATCCAGTCTTGGCTTCTGAATGTTTGACTAATTTGATTATTGCAAATCTAGTGAGAATTTGAATAAATCTTGCATATTTCAGCATAATTTTGAAAAATGCTAATTTTTTACATGAAAATGATATAACTGGGACACTTTATTAAATGAAAATAGGTTCTGTCAGTGTTAATTTTACCTCTAGATAACACTAGAGTTTAACAGGTTATCACATACCTTTTCCCTCCTGTAATAATTTAAAAAAAAACATAAAATATTGGGACATTATATTTAGATATTATCTTCCTGTACATTTCCATACACAAAGAAGAATGGTTCACGGCACAGCCAAGACTGTATGATGATTTTTAGAAAGCAGTATCTGAAGTAGGTCCCTGCAGAAGGATGATTGAATAAAAATGTTCTTGACACACACCTACCAATGTACAGCAGCTGAGGTGAACTTAAGTCAGGCTTATGGTGACAGAGCCACTCTGGTTTATTTGTTTACACAAATTTCCCTTGTAAATGTGGTTGTAGACGTTTCTTCTGTGTTGAGCAGCTAAAATTATATTTAGAAGTGCTGACTTGGAGTGGTGGAAGTTGAGCCTTCCTGCCAAGGTCCACGTTGAGGCTGAGCTGAAGGCTCAGAGTTTCCTCCTGCAGCACTGCCTCGGCAGCACCACAGCATAAACCCTGGAAAATAGCTACAGTGCTTGGCCACACAAAAGAATGTTTTTATGTGGAATTATAGGGCTTGTAGTATTTCAGAGGTCAAGTAGGTTTCCTGTCTGCACAACCCACAGTCCTTGTCCATCTGTGAAATACCAAATTAGACTGAATAAACAGATTTTTCTTACTATTTTACTTCAGATGGTATTTAATACAGTAGTGCCTCTACTGTACCTGGGAACTGACTAGGAGGCTGCAAGCTATTTATTTACTCTCCTAGTAGTTGTCACAAATATTTGCCTCCATTAGGGTTATACATCAAATATACTCAGTTTAGGGGTTTCCATTAGTACTGCCACTCAAAATAAACTGCAAACCCCTAAAAGTCAAAAAAAGCTAGAGGAAATGTGAAGTCTGGAAGATGAACTGCTTTGGATGCACTTCCATGCTGGCACTTTCCAAGGAAATTCTAATTATGTTAATGTCTTCAGCTCTTGTTTTTGAGTTTTATTTTTTTAATTAGCAGAGTGTTTATGAAAGCCCCTCTCCTGTTCCAGCAGAGCCCTGGGGCACAGTCCCTGGGGGCATTTGCTGTGCTCAGCCCCCTCCATACAGCACAGCCAGCCTTCATCCTGGGCCATTTCTTGCCATTCTCTGAGAGCAAAAGATCCCAAGTCCATTTCAGCACAGATCTGTGCTGAACAATACACATTTATTCATGATTAATGGAAATTATTATGATCCTATGCACAAGTTGGTTGAGGAGTACAAGGCCTTGTCAGGCACTCCATCAAGGCTGCACAGGAAATTCTAAAGCAGTTTGAGCTGACTCTTTTTCTCAATTGGGCTATAATTTATGTTTAGATGTTCAGCTTTTAGACTTAAATCATTTCTGCTTTTTGAATAGAAACACTAAAATGATTCCATCTGCTTTAGTCAACAAGGGGGATTATGAGAAGCACAGTCCTGCTGTAGGACAGAACACTTCAAGTGCAGTATTTTCCTTCCAGAGTGGTTATGGTGGATGATACTGAAAGGTGTGTGACATCCACACTTGTCCCCTGCCGCAGGAGACACTGCACGTTTGCAAACTAGTGGAGAGTTTTTATAGTTTAGGAGTTGTTTTAATAGCATTGAAGAGAAACCCTAATTTTGAATTACTAAGTTCGGAAAATATGGTTCATACACCTGCCTGTCCTAGACAGTAGAGGAAATAAACAATTTTCCACTTTTCCACTGCAATGGCATATGTTGCATAGAAGAGTTGGAGAGAAAGCTCCTTGTGATTCAGCAGTGACACTGAGAGGTTCAGGCAGGCTGAGGGAGGAGGGAGAGGTCTGTGCAGTGCAGCTCCTGCAGCAGCCCCTGGCAGCCATCCTGCACAGCTGCCCACCCATCCTCTGAGGCTGCTGCAGCCCTGGAAATTCAGGAGAATCTCCTCCTGTGGGGGAGGATGCACCAGTGATTGCCTGTATTTCCTTGTCTCCCTCTGCTCCCCGAAGCAGGTTAGCTGAATGGGAACAGCAATAAGAACACCATCAATATCCATTTGTAAAACTGTCTAAAAAAGGACTGAGCAGACTGAGGACAGAATAATGCCAGTTGTTTATTACCTACTCCCCTGGCTGGCACAAACCCTCGAAGTTAACAAGGCATTGTTAAGTACAAATGACTTCTAAATTCACTTACTGCAAAGCTGCTTTTTCAGTTATAAAATGAATCAGATGGTTCTTGAATAGCTGAGAAACAAGAAGACCAAGCAAACTGACAAAATTGTGTCCATATGAAATGGAGCTCTGCTTGTTATTTAGAGGTGTCAGATAAAATTTGAGCCTAGCCTTGTGAAGTAGAGTCATCTGTGGTGATGTTTCCTGAGCCCCGGGTACAACTTTCCTCTGTGGGTATTTTCTTTAATTTATGCAGTGTTGCCACATAAACTGTCAACAAGAAAACCATACACTCAAACTATTTTCTTGCCACAATCCAAAACTTACTCACTTATCATTGGGAATTTTGATTTGCAGCTGTCTAAGTCCTGAACTGCCAAAATTCTCAATAGAGTTGAAAACCTAAACCAGAACTTGATTCTAATTTGCTTGTGTGTCTACCTGCAAGTACATTTTTAAAAGGTTGTAGTTTATGATATAGATGAGGAGTTATATTACATTGCAGCTTCCCTGGAAGCCCCTCCTCTCCTGTGTGGAGGCACAGGACCCCACACAGTGGGGGTTTTTTTTGGCATGACAGGCATGGGGGCTGCTGCTGTGAGCTGAAGGATGCAAACACTGCTGAGGCACACTAAGACCCCCAACACCTTTGCAAAAGAATGTTAAAAATCTATCAAAATCCAAAATTTGCTGTGGAATGGAGAAAACATGATCAAACCCAATATTTATTTCATGTTTCATCCTTTTCCCTAGACACCCTTGGCATTTTTTCCTTTTACATTCTAGTCATACACAGGTTGCAAGATTTAGGCACTTGAGAGGTGGGCCTGAATCTTACATAGGAATGAGAGCTGGGACAGGGAACCATTGGGACTGTGGAGAACAGGAGGCAGTACAGATTTTGTATGTGTTGCAGATCAGAATCAAAACACTGAATGTGGTAATGTGCAAAGGGGCTGGCCACAAGCCCCAGTAAGACCAGAGAGCCCCAGTGTGTCTCTGGTGGTTCTGTGTCTACCTCTGTTTTCAAAATGGAATTGGCTGCAAAGAATGGTAAAAAGTCTTGGAAGTAGAGTTGTATGAGCTCTTCCATTAATCACCTTTTTATTTCTTCCCTTCCAGGTGCAAGTGGGAAGTACACCTCAGGACCAAAGAATTGTGGGATACATTTCCTGCACTCACTTGCAAGCTATTGCAGGTACTGTTCTAAGATTCATAGCTTAGTTTGTCACTATTTCCAGGCCCGTGGTGGTATTTTTGTGCACAATGAGCCAGAGTGTTGCCCCTCCTGTGTTTCTGACAGTCAAGTGCAGTGTGTGTTGCAAAGAAGGTTAGACAAGAATCCCCAACCCTTCTTCAGTCTCAGAGTAATTATGATAGGGCACAAACAAAAAAAAAATTCCTTGGGAACTTCTCTTTGCTCCCTCTTAACCAAATACTGGTATTTCAGAAATACATTACTATTGTTGTTACTCAACAGTATTTATTAACCCATACTGTGAGTATCAGCATATATACAAAAATTTCCTTGTAAATCACTGGGGGATAATCGGAAGATATGTGTTGGGACAGTAATTCTAGCTGCTAATTTCTGGTGGAAAAAGCCAAAATTCCCTGGCTTTTGACCTGCAAATTTCATCTATAAGTGACTAGCAACTTAATATACCCACTGGAAAATTCTCTTGGTTATATGTTTAAAAGCAGTTCTGTACTTAGAGTAGGTGTAGTCATAAAAGCCAAATCTACAGACCTTTGAGTATGATCAGTATTTTATTTAGCCAGAGGGTTGGATACCCTTCATTTGTTTAATATGACTGTGACTCCTGTGCTTCTGGCTGCTGGAAGCAGGACAGCCCTGTCAGACTGGCTGCTGTGCTGGGACCAAGGCAAGCCAGGGCTGCACACGGATGCCGGAGCTGTGATCCCATGTGGGGCTGCTCTGCTGCTCCATCCCTGCCTCAGCCACACACGGACCTGGGGACAAAACTGCCAGTCCCTCAACTCCATTAGAGACACTGGTTCTAAAAAAGATTAATGAATTTTTCAGCTCCTTTTTAACAATGTAACATCCTTCTCTGCTTTTCTATTTTTAACTTACAGTAATGTGCTGTGAGCTTGCTCTTGTGGAGCTGAGATTTATTGCTGTTCCAGTTTAGTTGAGTTTTTTGGGTCTTGTTTCCACTTTTCAGTTCTGTTCCCTTTTCCTAACTAGTCATGTATTCTCAGATAGTCCTTGATAACCATATTGTGAAATCCCTACAATATTAAAGAGGAAGAGGGGAGAGGGAGGAAGAAAGGGGAAGTAATGTTCTGTTTTCAAAGTCAACCTAAAGTTTGTTCAAGGGTAAAACACAACCTTTTATTTTCCTGCTTTGTATTTTTAGGCTTATCTGGTTCAAACTCCATTCAAATAGAGCAGACAATTATTTAAGAGTCTGTCCCTAGATATATCACATTTGTTTATATAATGAAATGGGAAGCTAAAGTTCATAAGTTTGGCAGAGCTGTGCTTTCTGATTTGCATCATTTGATTCATAGCATCCACACATTAAACAAATTATCCAAAAAACCAGTTTAACGATGTAAAGATGTGTATCTATAAAAACAAGCAGTGTTTAAAAGGTCAGCCACTTAAATCATCTTGTCACACATGGCTGAGAGCAACCTGGTTTCCCTTCTAGGATAGATAAACTTACACTTGACAGTTTCAATACTTACCTAAGTATAAAGTGAAATGATCCAACTGCCTGTGATCAGGGACCAGCTACTAATGCTTTTCTCACTGGATGTGCTGGCTCAACTCTGTTCTGAGCAATTACTATTTGTTCAGACCCAAGCCTCAGCTTTTTCAAGAAACTTTAGATTTAGATGTAGCTTTTCCTCTCAGGTCTCTTCCTGATACTGGTTGCTGCTATGAAGAAGCTCTTCATTTCCACTGTGGAAATAGTTGAGTTTCAGAGACAAATGAAGGGATCTTTTAATGATATTTGATGTAATTATTTTGCATGGGGCTGTTAATTTTACATGGTTCTTTTATGTCTTTTGATTAGTCAGTGATTAATGTTCTGGCCAGGTTTTGCTGCCTTGAATCCACCCACATTCCCAGTCCTGTTGAGTCACAGCTCACTAAGCCATCAATACAGAGTGAGCCTCCAGCTACTCCAGCCCCAGCCCAAATGCTGGAGCCTGCTGGATGCTGTCTCATGATCTCTTCACATCCCTGTTCTGCATTTAGTGTGAAAGTAGCCATTGGCAGCCCAGCTGCTGGAAACCCACCCTTCTCTAGCCCAGTTTCAGGCTCCCAAGCCTGCACAAAGCTGAAGCAGAACTCAGCACTGAGAAAGCTCTCAGTGTTTGAAACTGTGGTGGTGCAATCAGGAGTAGCTCCAGTGCTGAGCATCCTTAGGCAGTGATTGCAGAGCCTGCATATCCACAGCAGGACAGCCTGTCCTTCCTCCTCCTCTCAGCTCTGCTACCCCAGCTGTTGGAGGCTGTGCTGGGGACCTGACCTAGCTGAAAAGTAACCCAGCAGAATAACAGGGGACTTTGTTCCTTTGGGGTTTTAGGTGGTTTGTTCTTACTTTGGTTTCTTCCCTCAGTCTACCCTGGATTAGGTGTTACAAGTGCAGGAGTCTGCACACAGTCCTGTGGGACACAGCTGTCTCACAGCTGAACTGAAGCCTTTGGTTTGTGACTTGGACACGATTTTTGCCTGTGGTTAGGCTTTACATCCTACACTTTGCAAGATTTTTTGCTCTTCTTCCCCAGGTTCCCTGCCAATATATCCCATACTACAGTGCCTCCACCAGATCTTTTCATTTCCTGTGACTACGCCTGTATCTGCTTTGTCCTACAACCATAGTGCTCCTTCCAATGTCTTTCAGAATAGGACAGAACAGCCAGTTTATAGAACTTGCCTGAGTTCTAACTGAAGCCAGGGGTTCACTCAAGTGTTTTCAAAGTGAATGGAAAGGGCAAGTATGCTTATTCTGCAATAAACAAAGGTGAAGTATTTATTTATGCTGGCTGAAATTTCCCATATTACCCTTTCATCCTTCCACAAAATTTGAAGCTGAAAGGAGCTTTCAGAGAATCTGGAAATGCTGACTGCAGGAACCAGTCACGACACAATTATGTGAATTTTTCTGGGCCAGTTACTGAAGAAAAGAGTGCAAAGCAATTAGCACAAATCTGTATTCTTTAACTAATCCCTGGTGGCAGTCAGATCACTGATTCTGAGTGTTTAAGAAGTTGAACCTTTGTTGGGAGTTGCTACCTAGTTCTCTTCTGTTAATATATTCTGATGCTATTTTACTTCAGCAGCAGTTCCTGAACTGTCTGTTCCCCTGAGTGTGCTGGATGCAACTTTGGCTTCTCATCTACTTGGGTGTTTGATGAGTTCACTTATCCTTTTCTCCAAAGGTATTGCTCGTTGGGAGCTGCTGGGGCTCGGGTCTGAGTGGGAACTTTTGCATGTGGATACATGCAGGACCTGCTGAGAGCTGCAGTCAGCTGGATAATAATAATTTCAGAAAACAGTGACATGCAAGTCATTTAATAGAGGGATCCCTTAGAGGGATCCTATCCTGTGTCCTGGAAATGTAGCTGACTTCATGCTCCTGCTCCCAGTAGTGCCCTGAAGACCAATTACTCCTATGACCTCTAGTGGGGATAGTCAGGGATGCTGGGCTGTCACAAATCCTACAGTTAGCTAAAGACAGATGAAAGTCATGTTCCCAGAGCTCCAAGACTACTGTTTACCTGTCGAGCCCTGAGGTTAAAAGCTGTGCAGGGCTGTTACAAAGGCTCAGCATCCTCAAAGAGAGATGTATGTCACTATGCAGTTAGTGCTTTTCTAGTAACAACAATGCATCTTATCAGACACAACATCATCTTGCCTGTGTGTCTCTTGTTTCTCTCAAGGTTTTTCTGTTTTGGAGAATTTTACCTTTGTGTGTTTCAGTTAAGTGGGTTTGCTATATTTTTCTTGCTGATCTGGGACAGGTTGCTGCCTGAGTTTTATGCCCATGTGGTAATGGCTCTGTTATTTTATTTCTCGTTTGGTGAAGCCATGCCAGATGGATAATTCACAGAAAATGAGTAAAAAGCCCTTGGCCATTCAGGAATGTAAAAACCCATCTTAGAAAATGAAGCAATTTATGTAATAGGGACTTTGTGGGGAACGAGATTTTACTGCATTCTTGTCAACAAGAACCATGCTTAAAAGTTATCTTATGAGGAAAAAATGGCAGGTCAGAAAAAGTACAGCCTAAGGAGAGGAGACAGGAGTGGAAGACTCAGATGCTGCAAAAGGAGGACAGTACATGAATTTGAATAGGCTTCACCAGGAATGAGAAATTTTCAGGAGAAGGCTCTTGTCCAGGTGTGAATACCTGACGGGAGGGTGCAGGGAACATGGAGCCTCTCCTCACTGGGGTCCAGTAATGGGACAAGAGGCACTGGGCACAAACTAAAATGCCTTTTGACAAAGAAAAATGGTTTCTATTGCAAGGATGACTGAAAACCAGAACGGGTTACCCAGAGGTTATGGAGTCTCCAACTATAGAGATTTTCAAAACCTGACTGGACATGGTCCTGAACAAGCTGCTGTAGGTGATCCCTGCTTGGGCACAAGGCTTGGACTGGATGACCTCCAGAGGTCCCTTTCACAAGGTAACCCATTCCATGGATCTGTGATTTTGCCCCCATCTTTAGCTAAGCACGATGGATCTGTTTGTCACGCACACATTTTGTAGTGAGTGTCACCTGCTCCAGGCTCCATTTATTCCATGTGACCTATTTCCTGTGCTTTTGTTTAGCTCCATCTTCAGCGTGGGGCTTTCTTGTACTGCCAGAGCAGGGGCTTTCCCAAGAGAACCTTGTGTCAAGCTGTCTGAGTAGGGTACAATGGGAACCTGAGGTACAAGCAACTAGAAACTGTAGGTTAGGGAATAGATCTGGGAAACACATCTGCTTTGATATTACAGCCCAACTGGTAAAAGGTTTGTTAGGAGTAACACAAGCAGAAGAAAAAGATCAGATTTTTTACTGGAATTACCAGCCCCAAGAGATGAGTCAATGTCAGAACCTACTTAAAACCCTCTTTCCCTAGCCATGGTCTTTGCAATATTTCTTTTAATTATTTAGCATTGTATCAAATAATCCTTGGTTGAACATTTCTGGTTCTGTTTGTATTTAACTGTTGCTTTGACACCTTCCTGCTCACTCCTGCCTCGAGATGTTGTTGAAATTCCAAGTCTTCACAGGGTTACAGTGGTAGGAAGGTGAAGCCCCAATGGCTGGAGCCTGTGTGTGCTAATGCAGTGACAGTGCTAATGCTGCAGAGCTCACTTTGTAAGAGTCTCTAAAGAGTCCTGCCGACAGCTGCAGTTGAGGTGAGTGATTAATAGACTGTGAGGTTGTAGACTTAAATATTCACCATCTCCACAGTGGCCTCTGAAAGCAGCTCTGGACACACATAACTGATGTTTTAAATAGGTTTTACAAAGCAGTTGAGTTATGTGAAAGTAAAATTCTACTCAGACTAACTAGGGGTTTGCTGTTTTTCCTTCTGATTCTGGCATTTGAAAGCAAATTTTTTATTTTGAAGAAAAGTAATGTTGTTCTGACTTGATATATATTTAAAATTCTGAAACAAGCAGAATTATAGCTGTTAACTCTAGGGACAGTGAAAACAAAACAAAAGGAAAGACAATATGGTAAAGAATGGTTTCTAGAGTGTATCTTTCTGCTCCTTTGCCCAAATCAAAATGATTCGCTGTAATCATTATAAGAGAGAGACAATAACCATTTTCTATTAGACTTCATGTCACCTAATGTGCTTGAAGTTAAGTGTGGTTAGTTGCTGTAATTAAAGAGCTGTTTTGTGTGTCAGATGGTTCCATTTGGCAACCAATCAGTCTCAGCCCTTTCATGTAGAACAGGGCACATCCTGGTGTGATGCCCCAGAACTGGTGAAAAGAATGTGGTTCTTGGTTTCTGAATTCCTGCCTACCTAAACCTGTTTCTTTAAAAATGCACCTTTGAAAACATGAAAAAATACTTCCACTTTAGTCATTCTTACTTGACCATAAATACAACCCTTTCTCAGATGGACTACTACGGTATGAGTAAGCTGAATTTACCATTGATGTATATTTACTATTTACACTTGAAAGCTAAACTTTTCATTTTCAAAAATTAGAAGGCAAAGAAAGATCAAGTGATTTACCCCAGAACATACTGTCTAGTTCTGTCTGAAGCAGGACTTTAACTCTGAATTCCTGATTATAAATTTATTGCATCAGATTCTCCTGTGACAAGAAACATCATTGTCTTGGCTGGTTGTCTGCAGCACAGGGGACTTGTCTTCTCATTTCTTCTAATTCCAGAAGGAAACAATTAAAACCATCAAAAAGTGTGGTTCCTAATGGAGTTCCTAACAGGCTAAGCACTATAAGTGCACTTCTGGCCACACCATTTCTTATCTTGCAGCCTTTTTCTCAGGAGATCTGCCAATATCTCAGCAACTCATATGTGGCTGAGTAATGTTCTAAAAGGAGGTCTTACTCCTTGTTTTGGTTGTTTGTTTGTTGTTTGCTGCAGGAGACACTACTGTTCGATGTGAGCAACTGGATATGCTTCAAGATTGGCTGTCTGAATTCAGAAAATCTACCTCCTCCTCCAGTACAGCCAATCCAGAGGAGCTGGTGGCTTTTGATGTACTCTGTGGAGATCTCAACTTTGATAACTGCTCCTCTGGTAAGACAAGGTTTGCCTTTTCCTGGTGTCTACCAGTCCTGAAAAGGAATAGGAATATTCTTAATCCCTATGGGTTATAGCAGTATATGACTATATACTAAATTATGACTGGCTTTTGCTAGAGAAAACTTAATTGCTACAGACACTTCTAAAATAGGTATGAGCTTTAAGTGTGAGCTACTCCCCCTGTCTTGTCCCATGAGCTCTGTGGAATTATTAAGCATGATGGGTTTTAAGGCACAGAGAGCAATAATTTGTGACTTGTGGTAGAAATAATGAGTACAGATCCAGTGGTTTAGCTTTACTTGAATTAGGTGGACATTTGTTGTTCAACAGTTTTAGTTACTGATGAGAGACATGTATGTTATGGGATTTTTGTGGAGAAAAAGCAGTAAATTCATGCACTTAAAAATAATTTGGTAGTACATATATACAGACACAGGACACTAATGCTGCAGAGAGAATTCAACATTGCTGAATCAGTCCTGGAAAAAAATTAACTGATGCTACATACTTTTGGTTTTTTTTATTTTATTTTAAGAAATTTGTTTTTTTTCTTTTAATTGGATGCTGAGAGTACTAGAAAAAGAACTCCACAAAACCATAATTAATGGGTGGTGTGTTCACAGAGATGGGAGGTTTTTCCAAACATAATTATTATGCTGTGTTAACATTTAAATTGCCAGTGTGGAGTGGAGAGCGTTGTGTCTGTGTATCCCCTGTGCCTCCCTGCCCTGCCCAGCTCAGGCACCCAGCTGGGTTGGAGCTGGCACAGGGACCAGTGGCTGCTGCCACACAGAGAGCACAGGGCAGCTACAGGGAGGGGGCTCATCACAGGGACAGGGCCCAGGGGAGCTCAGGCTGCAGCATCCAAAGTGGGATTCAGCAATTCAGATCAGGGCTTGTGGATGAACAGGTGAATTTGACAGCAGCACCCAGTAGATTCTGTACTCTTCTTCATAAGTCTCAAGTAGGTGAGGTAGAGAGCAACCACTGTGCCAAAGCAATTTTAACAAAAGTTCATTGTCTGATCTAAAAACCCCCAAACTGTTATCTCTAATCTCATTACTTGTATCAGGCACTTGAAATGGAGGATTTTAGCAAAGTTGGAGAAACGTTTAATTGGGTAGAAAAGACCACCAGCCCAAACCCCAGCCCTTCTCTCACTCGTTTCTAGCTCATAGGTACAAACAGGAAATCCATCACAACTTACGATCCCAAGTAAAGTCAGAATGGGCCGAGAGGTGCTGGCCACTGCTCTGGCTGATGGAGGGGAGCAGTGGCTACAGAATGCTGTAGTCAGACAAACACGTCTTAGGGTGAAGAATAATGCAGCAGTGGCAGTGAGTTTTTGAGGGAATGCAAGAAGGAAATGGTCAATAACAGCTCCTCAGCTGCCCAAGCTGCCACACAGGAGAGGAGGGTGCAGCATTGTGGGCCAGGGAGGCAGAAGCTGGGCACACAAACAGACACATCTGCTGGGATTTGACTGCTTCCCTTGCAGTGTTGTTGGCTGGATGGAGTGGCCTGGAGGCAAAGGTGTCCATCAAGGAAATGAACAAGCTGCTGCACACTAAATGGGAGACTGCCCAGTCAGATCACAAATGGAGAGTGAATGGGCTCTGCAGCACCAGGAGAGGGAAATGGGAGTGAAGCTGTGAGCCAGAACATATGGTCAGGACTCTCCACCTGAGAAGTGTTGGCACTCTACCCAAGATCTTGCACAAGAAGCACAGAGCATAATTCATGCAATTCTGAGCTGTCTTTTTAATGACAAAGTAAAACTAATGATTTGCTTTTGCAAATAATAGTAAACATTGCAACTACTGCTAAAGAGGATTGAAAAATGACTTATAAAAATTAATTTTATCTTTGCTATCTCTGACACTTCTTTACATTATCCTCCCCTTTAAAATGCACTCAGCCTGGAAACTGGAATTAAGCTGGCTGTTTAATTTTTTTATTTTCAGATTGCTTTCTTTCCATATGTACTAAGCAAGATTAATGCAGTGTTTGAAAGTTCTCTCCTCCCTTTTTACATTACTCATTGTTTTAAGGACATTTGTTAGCATTATAGGTTAATGGAATATCTTTAGGTTTTTTTAAGCAATAATAAAATTCCTGTAATTCTCCTTGTGATTTTCTGTATCCTTTCCCACTCCACACAGTGATACAACAGCTAATTAATGTTTCAGTGAATATCAAGCTTCTATTCTTAGTTATACTGACAGTACAATTTTCAAAGGTCTTTAGGTCCATGAGTGACCTTATGCTTATGGCAATTTTTCTGCAACTCAGTGTTCTCCTCCAGTCTTACAGAATGTTATGTCAACATTTATACAGGGAATTCACACTTAGTGGGAATGTTCTCAGAAAGTTACTTGCTGTCATGTTGCTTTGGACTGACTTGTGTAAAAGTCTATTATGTTTTTAAATATTTTAGCATAAGAAAGCAAGCCTTCCAATCAGATGGGTAAAGTTTTGTGTCATCAGCTGTGACTTGTCATGGTCAGTGCCACAGTTGTAAATTAATAATTTTTAATCTATCTCGGTTTTGAAGGAGATTCTGTAGATATATGATACAACAAGGGAAAACTTGGAGAAATGGAAAATGCCAAAGATTTCATCTTCTACTTATCTGTAAACATTAAACAAAGCAGTTGGCTGCTCAGACAGAAAGAGCAATTCTCTGTGCTGCCCACCTGGCAGAACTTAGGGAGGGTCAGTCCTCCAATCATCTACCTCAACTCCAGGACTCCCTGAAAATTAGTTTTTCAATCTCCTTGCAGTTCCAAGGATGTTCTCAAGACTGAGAGCTGGCTGGAAAGACGTAATGAGAGAGATGAACTGTCAGTCAGCTGTGCTAAAGACTCTGAATAACAAAATGGCAAACGAGCTGACAGCTGTGAGCACAGCACTGCTTCACTCCAGCTTTTTGTTCAGCAAGAGATCAGCAGCTTCTTCACTTGGCAAGACCAGCATTTTACACGAGGAGATTTGATGTGATCCTTGTATGAACTGGGCTCTGTCTAAGAGAGACAGCTCACAGTTTGGAGAGGGTTTTTTTGACTTTATTTCCCATTTTCACACTTGCTCTTGGCATAGACAGTGACAAATACATGACAGCAGCAGCAGCAGCTCCAAACTCAGGTGAATACTATCCCAGGAGAAAGCCTTCAAGTGTTGCTAAGGTGTTCTAGCCTTGTAAAACGTGTAAGTGCTGTGAGGAATTTTCAGGAGCTGCTTGCAGTTTCTTTGCCATGTAACAGTGGAATTGTAGCTGTTGGCATTTCCAAATTCCAGTTTGTTTCTTGGCTATGGTGATTGTGATGATAAGCAGTACACACAGAACAGGAACTTGCTGGTTTGCTCAGGGTCTGAAATGCTGGTGTGTGCATTTTTGTGGGATATCTTATCAAGTGATCCTAGGAGCTTGATGTGCTGTATGCTTTCAATGCAAGGAACACAGGAGCAACTAGGATGAATTAAATTTAAAGTTGATAGGTCATGCTGATAATGTTTAGAATGGCTTTAATGCTGTAGATAACAACCCCAGCAAATTATCAATTGCCTGCCCTTTTTCTTATCTTTTATAGCTTGGAAAACATTCAGTCAGTGAATTCTTCTGAAGCAAAGAAAGCATAAGGTTTTATCTTCAAACTTACTGAGAGGTGTAAATATGCCCACAAAGAGCCATTTCCTTTGCCATTGGGAAGCCAGCCCAGCTCTCCTCTGGGTGTTCTATCTCAACAAGGGTTTTGTACTGTGTGAGCAAAGCAGTGGCAGAGGGAGGAGATACATTAGAAAACTCTCACTCAGCTCAGAGCTAAAAACTACCAAAAATATCTTCCATAGAGAAGACTTTGTAAGGAAGCATAGGAAAGCACTGTTATTAGCAAGCATCTGCTGGAATTTCTGACCTAGGCAAGATCCTGCTGTGCAGTAAAGCTGGGGCTGAAGGGACTCCAATCAAACCTAGGTATTTATACTGAGCAGAAACGAGGGCTTGGCCTTTGTCTTGTGGCAGAACACAGAGTTGTGCCCAGGTTCACAAGCAGAAGCTGATGTGCCTTTTCTTGGGGTTGTTCTTTCCCTGCAGAGGACAAGCTGGAGCAGCAGCATTCTCTGTTTACACACTACAAAGACCCGTGTCGAGTTGGTCCTGGGGAGGATAAGCCTTGGGCAATCGGTAAGACCCTCTCCAGCTCTCAGGGTGGGAACACCTCCTGCCTGTCACCCACAGCCAGCTGGAAGCAGCAGCTGCTTCAGCTGACCAGCAGTAAGAATCTGGTGGAGGAAAAATATTTATAAGGGGTATTACTATAACATAATTTTTATAGCTCTTAACAATATCTTGTGGAATGATAAATAAGAACCAAACAGAGATCTTGAACTTCAGTCCACATTCTAGAACTCATGCATCAAGCTATCTGAATGCCTTCCCCACATATTCTACCTTTAAAATAATCTCTAGATTACTTGGAGGGCAAGGAAGCCAAATTATTTTTTCTGTACTTTGTGCATGCAGTGAAAGCCTGCAGCTTCTGATCAGAGTGTTCCATTTGGTGCTCAATAAATACTGTCAGTGAGGATGTAACAAAGCAAATCAACTCTACAGACTTGTAAGGTTTGTATTATAAAAGATTTCCTGGAACTCGGACATAGCAATACCTGGTGAGACTCAGTTGAACTTGCTGGAATTTTAGAACAGGAATTAATATTTTCTCCAGAGGAGCTTGAATAACTGTGAAGATACTAAAGATAAGTAGAATTTCTAATAATGAGGCTTTACTCTATGGTCGGAGAAAAAAAAATCCTAGACATGAGGGCTGAGAAAGCAGAAATGTGGAGACATTTGTAAGGCAGTAGGGAAGTCTGGAGGGAGGAGAAATGAACACAGTGTGCTCTCAGTCAGAGCAGTCCCCTCTCTCCCACACATCTGTGCCTGTGGAAGCTTCCCAAGAGGCACATCCCAGGAGCTGTTCTGGGACACTCACATCTCCCTTTCTGTTCACAGGTACCCTGTTGGATCCTGAAGGATTATATGATGAAGAAGTGTGCACCCCAGATAACCTACAGAAGTATGCAATTCCTAACCTTTCCACATGTTTTAGACAGTTCTGTAAACAGCAAGCTCATTGCTTGCTCTTTAACATTTCAGATGTTCAGATTGAGAGGTATTTTATGGACTGAAAACAAAACAAATAATCAAATTTTTACCCAGGTGTGTTTGGGGAGGAGGATAAGAGGGGCAGTGAAAGAAGCTGGTTCTCTAAGTCAAGTAGGGTTGGCTTTAGAGGGTGAAAAGACGAGAGCAGCAGCAGGCAGGGTCTGTCTCCAGAGCTGGTCCTACCTGGGCAGGCCCATAGCACAAGACATTCCAAACACTCCCAAAAAGGGTACATGGAGAGCTTGTCTGAAAGTCTCTGCAGGCAGCCAGTTCTGAGGTTACAGCACTGTAAAGGGCAGCAACAAAACAAAATTTAATTTTCCTCAAATAAAAAGCCCATAAAATTTAAAACATCACCCCCAGCCCAACAACTACTGAGTTACCCATTCATTGCAGAGTTCAATACACCCAAAACCACCAGCTCACAAATACAGAGAGGAATTAAATTGCACATCAGATAGAACTAGGAATATGGCTTAGGATCCTCCAGTGATACGAGTGCAGCACTGCTTCTAAAGAGTGTTTGATATTGAGAAACAGGTGTCTTTGGTTTGAGCTAGGGGAGTTATAAGAAATACAAAAAATCTTAATTAGCTGAAGTCTTAAGATAAATTTCTTGAATACCTATTTGTTAAACAATATCTCAGTGGAGAGAAATTAAGCTTTGTACAATTTAGAGCTGCACTTACTGAATTTGGCAATCTTTTTTGTCACCTTCTCTACCACGAAGGCAAGTTTACTGTGCTAAATAAATACTTTAGCATCATGACTAGCTATAAAAGATGTTCTAACTAAGCAGTACCAAACTATACTACTGAGGTAAAGTTATTTAAATTAAGAAGTCAGTCCAGCTGTTTCTGTTGAGACAAATAGTGGAAATGGTATATTATAGGCAGTTAATGTAATGACTTACCAAGCACAGAACAATTCATGGTATAGATGGGCACTTGGTTGAACGTACTGAGGCCACACTCTGAAGTTTTCTTTCAGTTTTGAACAAAGAAATTGAATTCTAGACATCAGGTTTGGCTTTAGTTTACATCCAAAATAAAATTTTTTTATAGCAAATCCTGCTTTGCACATGGGAGAGATTATGCAATTTCCAGACATTTCTATTCACACGTTAAAAACATAACTTTAGTACATGTGGAAGAGATTTCTGGAAGGCAAAAATAAGGTAATTTGGCCCTACAATCAAATTTGCAAATGCAAATCTGTATGTGGGTGTAACATTATATTCTATGCCTCCAAGAGCAGGCTTGGAGCACTTAAAAAAACCCAAAACACCAAAACAAAACCTAACCGTCTTAAACAAAACCTAACCGTCTTTATCCCCAGAGAAAACCAAAACAAGGCAAAAACAAACAAACAAAAAGAAACAAAACCCAAACAAAACCTGTGTTTTAAAGTGGCCTTTTCAGACAACGTGTCACAAAATTCCTTTTGGGGTATTATGTTTTATTTCCTGAAGTTACCTGTGTTCAGCAGTTATGTTCCACTGACAAATACATGACTGATTGAATAGGGAGCCATCAAATGATCAATAACAGATTAAGAATAGTTCTGCTACCTCTGGGTATGCACAGCACCTCAGGATGTGATAACTGGAAAATAGCCTTGAGTGCTGGGAACAATATACATAAGGCTTCTTGCCTGCTAAGTGTAGCTTTCCATTTTCTGCAATGTGTTGTAATTCTTCTGCACTGGTGAAAGAACTCTCTTTGAGACTGTAATTTCCCCTGGCTCTCTCTGCAGGGAAACAGGGCTCTGCATGTGTGACTGATGGGGAGGTGCTCATGTGTTGGAGAAGCCAAGGTTTCCATGAGAGGCTGAGGGATCCTGTCCTGCTGTCTCTGCAAGGGACTGGCAAACAGGGAATTTGCAAAGAAATTCAGGGAATTTTAAAGCAGCTAATTGGATCTGGGCTTTAAAGACATTTAAGTGTTAAATAGCACAGTGGCTGTGGGGCACTATCCACCTAACAAATATTTGTATACACAGCAAACCAGGCTACCACCTAGAATTGATCCGTTCTCAAATTTTTTGATAATAAACCTTGATGAAGTTTTACAGATATTTAAATTGGCAATGTCAGCTATCCAGAGAATGTTTTCTTCATCAGCACTATTCTCTGGTTTATAAATAAAATTAAGTATTTCACATTACTAAAATAAATAGGCCATAAAAGCAGCAGAACAACTTGTTCTTAACTATCTCTTTTGGGTTAAACACAGCATACATAAAACATCAGACTAGAGCAACAGACTTGGTACAAATAATGAGCAAGTAATTTATAATTATCAAACAGTTAATTATCTAGATGTAATAACCTGGGCCCTGCCACAGTCCTGGAAGCCACACAAGCTTCTGTTCAGAAAGGCTTCAAGAAATGCACACAAATAATCCCATCTCACAGAGATGATTGTCATTTTTAAGTTAAGCACTGGAATAAGGCCATTTTCATCTCTGAACCCTGACCAGAGGCAGGCCTAGGAGAGCACATTCCAGCACAGCTACGAAAAAAATTAAAGGCAAGTTTAGTCCTGTCTCCACTGCTGGACAGGGGCTCACAGCTCTGGGGCTCACAGTTCTGGGATAAAGGCTTCAATACCAGTGAGAAAAGTCTTCCTCAGCTCAGGTGCTTCTGGCCAGAATGAGAGATGGTCCCTCAAGGTTTGGCATGAGGGAGTTTTGCTTTATGGCTCCCTTACAGTCACTGCTCTTGGTGCTCCTTCTCTCTCTGCAGCTGGCTCAGCACCACACAACCAACAGAGGGCTGGGCCTTCCACACTCCAGCTCTGGGCTACTTGGGACTGAAACCCCCTCAGGGAAAAACAAAGTTACTATTATTTTATTCTCCCTTTCTTTGTATTCTATGAAACAAGATAGTTATTCTGATAAAATTCAGGTTTAGTTGTGCAAGTCAGTCATAATAAGAAATGTTCCCTGCAATTGTCAGTGTTCAGCTGCCAGCACAGCAGAGCCAGCTGTCCTGTACTTGTGTCGACTTCCTGGAGAGAAAAACAGCAAACCCCTGTGCACAGAGAGCTGCAAGTTCTCAGCAGCAGCACCTGCATGCACATTTACAATTTGCTTCCCTCATGTATTTGGAATGAATATTTCCCTTCCATGAGCATATGGGCAGGTTAAGTGAATACCCAGCACTCACAGACTTTTAAAAAGATGTAACTAAGCTGAAACAAATTCATCTTTTAAATTAATGCAAGTAAGATTTTTTTGCAGTAATGCTGCAGAGCTAATCAGCAGTTTTTTCTATTTTGTTACTTAATTAGCTTTGCCAAATATAAATACAATTTTTGAAAGAGTTCAGCACCATCAAAGAACTCGAACTCTAGAAAAACAATCTAAGGAAGTGAATCATTTGCAAGAGCTCTTTGGAGAATCAAAACAGGGTGCAGACAATAAGCTAATTCAATGTGAGTTATTAAAACAAAGCAACACATAAAAAAAAGTTTACTTTCATAAACTGATTACTGTAAGTTCTAAGGACATTCTTAAAAATCAGGTGATCAAAAATATTTTATTCCAAGGTGAAAGTAAAGGCTTTGTGCCTGCTAGGACCCAAGTTTCAGTGTTTCAGCTCAGTGTTTCTCCTGAGACACTTGATGATGCAGCTTAGTGGTGTAATCAACAAAGAGAAACCCGAGAACTGTGAGCTCTGGTTTTGGCAGGTGAGTAAAGGAAGAAGATTTTTCAGGAGGTGGCTTTGAAAGTTTGTGTTTTAAGGCAGATACAGCAAAATCACAGCCTGAGCAGCTCCTCTCTGTGTGCACAGTTGTGCCACTCACCTGTGCTGGACTTGGTGTCACCCTGTGCACAAACCCTGGCACGGGGCAGGTCCCAGTTCAGCTTTTGCTCACGTGGTTGGGGCTGTTACCCTTGGTGCTCCTTTGGCAGAGTTTTAAATAGAACACAGGAGGGTAAAAGAAGTTTCCTTCAAAATCCAACACAACAGCAAAAAACCCTCCAAAAACATCACAGGGTTACTGTAAAAACAGAGTGACAGGGACCCTTGTGGGGTACCTGGTCCAAAGTCACATTTGAAGCTGGGCTAAGTTCAACATTAGGTTGGTTGCTCGAGCCCTTAACAGTCTTCTGTTTAAAACATACAGTTAAGGTTTAAGCACCCAAAATAAGTATTTTAATGGGAGAGCAGCATCTTATTTCCTTGAACACAAGATTGGTACCTAGAAAACCAATTCTCAGTTCTGAGTTCTTCAGTATATGCCCTTAGGCCAGTAATCTCCTTGCAAGGTGGAGGCAGTGCTAACATACCTGCTGAGTAAGTCCATGTAGAGGAGTTTGCAGTGTCACATACAGGAATAAAGTAAATTAGGCTGTTATTTCTAGTGAAGGAAGAGCTTTGGGTCCAAGACACAGTAATCTGAAGCTGAAATCTGCTTAAAACCACCCACCACATGCTCAGATGTGAGTTCCTGCAAACCTGTCCTTACCCATACCCTGTTTGTAAAGCTGGACATAATTTCAGGAATTGCTCTGATCAGAATGGAAAGGTTTGTATCAAAGTGCTCAGGTTTGTACTAAAGCAATCCAGGAAACAACTTCCTCCTCTGCCAGTTTCAGCAACATTGGAAATCAACAGAGGGGCTCTGAGGTGCCTTATAGTACTGACAGCATGTTCCCTTCTCCCTGTTTGCTCTCCTGGCTACAAGGGAGCTCTAGAACAGCACCAGTGATGCCAAGGCTGCCATGAGGCTTTAAGAACACTGTCAGCAGTTAGTGCAGCCTCATACTGGAAATCACATTTGGAAGAAGATGTGCTTTACAGGTTTCACAGTCCTTTGGGACTGGGATTACCCTTACCAGGGATTTGGAGAGAACCTTGGGTAATGCATAAATGGCCAGGATGAGCAAACATTTAAACATTAAAACTTGCTTTGTTTGTTTTTTTAATGAAATAGGGTGCTGGAAAGTGAAGAAGGAAGGAAAGGATACTTAGTGTATCCCACCAGCAAGAACCACAGTTCCAGTCAGAAGGGGAGGAAGGCATCACTGAAGGGAAATGGGAGGAGGATTGACTACATGCTCTATACAGAAGAAGGTCTCTACCTGGAATGGAAAGTGGTGAGTTTCAGAGTTGCCAAAAAGGCTGTAACTTGCACAACAAACCTGTTTGAATGTCATTGCAGCCTATTCTGCTTGGATTAACACTCATACTCCTGGGGAAGACCTGCTGCTTTGCTATTTTCCACTTCTGCATGCAGGTACCATGTTTGTAAAGCTACTACATAAGAAAATTGAGTTTGAGGATTCCAGCAGAAGCATTGGTAGATGTACTGCTCTTCTAAAGCAACCAACCTTGTTTTCACTCCTTTTAAGCTTTTACCTAACTGTTTTGCCTGATGTTTTTCCCATGCCTGCAGTCTGAATATTTTTTAATCTTTTCGAGTGTTTGGATGTTCTTTTATGCCTATGAAAACCCACCTAAGTTACAACTCTGCAATATGTAGGCAGAAGCTGACATGAGCTACCCAGAGGGAGAACTTGTGGGGTGCAGTCTGCTTCCTAGTGGAGGGCCTTGCCTTGTACAGAGTTCCATGATGAAAATAAGGAGCTCATTCACATGTATTTACCATATCCTGCACATGGATCACCTACTGCAGTACTGCAGATGAGTCTGTCTGGAACAACACAGATGTTACTGTAAATGGGAAGAAAAGGTGCAGCAGATTTAATGCAGACCAGCTCAGCTGGGTGCCTCCAGTGGCTCACCTCATCCCTTGCAGCACACTGCCATGCCCTGAGTGGCAGCTCCCTGTTAGCCCAGCCCAGCCAGGCTGGTCCCACACCTCTATAATACACTAAGGTAGCTCAAAGAGGTTGAGTTCTGAGGTGTGGAATCACAGACTGATTTTCCAGCTTTTCTCTTTTTCTCCTTCTGCAGGAAGTGGAAGAGTTCAGCTTTATTACCCAGTTAGCAGGCCTGACAGACCACCTTCCAGTAGCAATGCGCCTCATGGTGTCCACGGGAGAGGATGATCCTTAAAACTGACCAGCTCTGAGAGATTAGAAGAGGGAAACATGAATGATATTTCAAAAATATCAGAGGATAAGAATGAACTATTCTGGTGCCACGTTAGGAAAGATGACCAGACCTGACCTGGGCTACTCCCAGAAAGTACCAACAACGTGGATCTAAAAAGGGAAGAAATGGAAGGGGCTGTGGCCAAAAGCCACAGTCACAAGGGGCTCAGGCAACAGGGCAGGCCTGTACTACAATGCTTTCACTGTGGACCGAACGGAACCAAGATGGAAGTCCTAATTCCTTCTGAACCAGTGCCATTCTTACTAAAACATGTTTTTATACTAATATATAGCACAATTTAGTTTGTACTTAGTCTGTGAGTTAGTGCTGCTCAATGGTTTTTTGCATCATTTCTTTGTCTGACTACGAAGCTGCAGCTTTTTCTCTTTCTTTAGCCTGTGCCAGTTGTAGTTGGTGCTTGCAGCAGCCGCATGCGCCCGCACTGCATGCACCGCAGAGAGACCGGGCAGAGCCACGGCAGCAGGGAAGGGAGGGCACAAACCAGAGCCAGCCAAAGCCTCCTGGGACTGGAAACCCTTCTGGCAGTACAGGTAGACCTTAAACCAAACAACAACTCTCTTCAATTTGCAGACCGGTATCTTCCTGTCTGATTCGAGGATAATTAAAAGATTTGGAATTGAGACTTTAAGAACACGGTTCCACCTTTTTCCAAGCTGTGTTCCCACTGAAATTATGAACTCTTTTGTCTGAATGATGACTCCAGAATCAGGCCTTCAGCTTTTTAAATGCAACTTATTCCCTTAAGAAGAAATAACTTCCCTGCAATGTCTTTTCTTTCCTGTGTGTGGGACAGTTCTGAATTATGGTATGGGATATGTATGTTACAGTAAGTAGAGTGAATAGATTCCTGTAGTACCATTGGTAACACCAGAGCCAACATTCTGCCTTAGCTAGAAAGGGTAAGTGGGAAATGAATTGTAAAATGCATGCTAGATATAGAGTACAAATATAAGTGACATTTGGGGGGAAAAAGGTGTAGAACAGTGTATGATTGATAAGGCAGAATAACCTGACAATTTTCTAAAGGAATCAGTACACTTAAAGGGGAAGTGGAACGTGGCCAGCTGAAGAGTAGAGAACAGAACTGTGACTCTTGGCCTTTGGTAACTGCTTCCCAGGAACAGAGGCTCTTTTGATGTCTGTGAGACACCATTCTCCATTTGTTATGGACTCACAGACTTGGATGGGGGTCTTGCCATCTGATTCATAGGCCCTTTCCACTAAAGCTCTTCAAATGTGGGGCTCTGCCACCTTGTCCCCATGACCTGACCTACCCAGCCTCTGTAACCTTAAAAAAATTATGAAAAACTGAGAATCAGGTCCATAACGAGATTTGGAATTTTTTGAGGGATTTAATTTCAGAGGATTTGTGTTGTAGGGAGAACACTGAGACCCCTTCTGTGTTAACCATTACTTAGTTTCTTCTGCCTATCTCTTGTTCAAATTTAGTGTTATTTCCTCTTGCAATACAAATTCCCTGTGTTACGAAGAGTTAACCCAATATTAGATGTACTCCATTAAGTAACCTGTTTTAGTTAAGCTGCCCACAAACTCCCGAGGATGCTCTTGTTTTGGTTTAGTTTACACCTGCTGTGAATCAACTTGAGCTAAATCAGAATAGGTCTAAATTAGAAATCTCAGTCTGCACAGCCTCTGGTACTTGCTTAGTTAGCTACAGTAATCAACAGAACTTGTACTTAGATCAGCCTGATTTTGCAAATAGTGAAACTCTTAATAGTTGTGAGAGTACAGGACTAGCAGTATTGGCTAATTCCAAGGAGGCAGCAAGGCCACTGCTCACACTCTCCCTCTGCACCTGGTCTTGACACATTTTATGCCTCGTTCTCCAGTCCTGGGGTCCCTTCAGCAGAGACTGCCTCTTAAAGTGTACTGTGCCAAACCATGGGGCAGCCCGAAGTGTAACCCCTGGGGACTCAAAAATGGAGCCAGACTCAGTTCCCCTTTTTATAAAATTAGGAATCCAAGTTTACAGAATCAGAGACTTTAGTGTACTACCCCAGTGCACCACCAGTTTCCCACTTTGTATGTCTGTCTTTATACAGAGGGTGCACATATGTGCAATGTGTTTTTCGGGTTTCTTATTGCTCCACCCAATTCAGAAAAACTTGTACCCAGACCAATGCTTTTTAATCCTGTTTTCTACCTTGCTTGTATTTTATTAACCTTTTTTAAAAAACCCAAACAGTATCAGTAGCAATTTGTGTGCTGTCCAGCAGCTATTTCTCAGTAGTAAGACTAACTACAAGGTACAGTATTTTTAATAGTTTTCCTAACAATGTAAATTGCAATTTGATATCAATTTCACCAAGTTTCAGTTGCAGGAACTGAATTTGACACTGTGTGGGATACAAATATAAAACTACTGCCAAACAATGTTACATTATTTACAGTAAACTAACATGGTCTAAATTACTTTAAAATTTCTTCTGTGGCATTGTGCTGACTGAAAAACCAGCCACTTTTGTCAACTTTTTGAGATATGCTGAAAAATGTTTTTTCAAATTTGAAGTAAACTGTTTTAGATTTTGATGTTCCCAGTTCCTAAGTGCTCAAGAACTGGCTAGCTGTAAAATATTCTCTTACACAACACACATAGATTTAACCAGTCTAAGTAGTTCTTTCTAATTTACTGTCTTAGGGATGTGACTTTGCAAGGGAGTGATGCTGGGAGGTTCAGCATTGTGGCACCACTGTACAGGTGCTCCTTGGTTTTTTGCATTGATCCTGTGCCTTCTGATGCCTCAGCAGTGCTCGCAGGGGTCAGAGAGTGTCTGTAGCAGTGAGCTGGGATGGACAGGCTTCCCCTTCCAGGACAGTGACCTCCGGGAGAAAAACGAGTTTTGCCTACGCCACTCCAACCAGCACAGTTCCATCCAACATCCACAGAGAATCCACTCAGACAATGCCTGTAACTGGCACAGTATCAATCATCACAGGCCTCAGGCAGACACTGTAGAATAGAATATTTGCATTAAAAAAAAAAAAAGAGGGGGAAGGGCTGGGGGTGAAGAGACCATGCCCAGGACATCAAACCCTGGAAAGCTTTTTCAGATGCCAATCCTACTTTGCTTATGGATAGCATGACCCAATTTATAAGTAGAATGTTATTTATAAGAAATCAAGTTAAGCTTACTCTATTATGCTTATCCCACTTTGTACTGGGATTTCAGGCATCTTCAAGAAGTGAGTGATAAGGCAATGCTTGGTTTATTATCTGCCCCTCACCAGGGACACTGCAGATCAAGTGTCATGGTTTTATAAAAGCTAGATAACATCTTCTATTTCTCATGTTCAGTTTGCATTTTACAACAGCACTTCTAGAACAAGTGAACAAAAGACCCAAAGAGGGCAGTTGAAAACTAAGCATTTCCAGAAGTTTTGAAGGTGTCAGGTCCTGACAAAGTTGGTAACTTTAGATCATTTCAAAAATGCACTGTAGAGACAGAGCTGCTGAGCACCAGGGAGGTACCACCCAGCCTCGTGCTGGGGGAAAAGGCATTTAACTCATTCCAGTGGTATTCCATCCCAGCCTGGACACTTGGTAGAAGCTGCCTAAAGCACCCAAACAGAAACTACCAGAGCCTGGCTCCAGGAGAAGCCTGCAGCCCAAGGAGGTGTGTCCTGCTGGCTGCAGAAGGAGTTCACCTGACTTGTGCCAGTACCATGACAAAGTTTCATCCCAGAAACACTCTGTTAGTCTGGCCAGATCCTCAGGGCTACTTGTAAGACAGTAAGATATAAGGAACATGCAATTCCAGTAAGGAGGTTTTTTTTAAATGGCCTTTGGTGGTCCAGACTGTCCCCAGTTTGGTGTGTGAGCTACCCTGGATCACACAGCAGCACAGCAGTGTCAGCACATATCATCAGCTCAGAAAAGAAGCAGTTTTGCCTCCTCCTGGCACTTCAGGATGAGGACAGAAATACAATTCAAGCACTTTGAAAACCTCCCAATTTTATCCATTATGAGGGTCAAATTGTTACTGAAGGTCTCACTTTTCCATGCCATCTTGTTTTAAATATAATCTTGATGCTTTTAAAGACTTGTATTATTGCTGAGATTTAGAAGTCCTGTAATAAGAATAACCTTTTTTATTTCAATGATTTTTCGGTATTGTATCCTTCTGGAACCTAATGTTTTTATATGGTAAGCACACACCTTCTGACATTTTGTTATAAATGTATTAAAAAAAAGGAAAAATCTAAATATTTTCATTGGTTTCTTTACCTGCAAGAAAACCACAATCACAGACCTGATAAAAACAAGGTATTTTAAACAATATGGAGGGGTTTTTGTCTTTTATTGGTGCTGAAAGGAATAACTGGTTGATGCAAACAAGATAATAAAATTTCAAGGCTCAAACAATTCTGTGCAGTCACTTTCTCTGGTTTTGTGATGTGGAGTCTGATGTCACCAAGAGAGACCTGACTCCAAATCACAGTCTGGTGGGTGGGTCAAGTACATCTCACTGTGCTACAGCTGTTCCAGTGAACCCGCAGAAAATACAGGGTGAAAGAAGTGTGTTCTTTTAGCTCCCCCTGCACATGGAGCCTGAGCAGCTCTCCAGGTGTGCAGCCCTCCTGCAGAGCACTCCCCGTGCACCCTCTAAGGACAAGGCTCTGCACTGGAGCCTGCCACAGCTTGGCCCCAGACTGCAGAGCAAGGCAGGGTGCAGGAGCACAGCTGGGCACCACAACAGGGACCTGTCTGGCCCCTGAGCTCAGGGAGAGCAGGTTTTTGTCTCTGTGCTGTCCAGTCAAAGATAAAAAGCACATATCACACCCCCTGTACAACTGTTGATTTAACGAAACAGTGTCAAGAGAAAAGAATCCATTTAACTGGTTTAGGCTTTCTGAAGAGTCCTACAAAAGCCAGGAGGGAACACCTGCTTGAAGAATTTATTTTTTTCCACAAGCAGAAAGGATCAAATCAGTGGAATGCAAATGAGTAAGGAAAAGCACAGTGCACAAGTTTCTTGTCAATGCCTCGGGAAGGAACTACCCCATTCTGTGAGACAGGACATCAAAGGTGGGTTTCTGCAGCTGTCTCCATTGCTGCAGAGGTGATTTTTGTCTGCATTCTGATGCTACCATAGCATTATACTTTGAAAGACTTGATTTTCCAGTGGTAGATTGCTAGACTGCCTCTCTTGCAATACCTGACCTATTTTCCCATTGCTGCAGTTTGTTATTATGTGAGCAGCTCATGAGTGGGTTCCCATCTATGAAGTGCTAAGGAACTACAAGTTAAAAACACAGTAATTTCTTGGATATTTGCATATTGCAGACAGTTATAAGAACAAGTACAGAAAACTGCAGCTCCTTGCAGCTCCCTGTGCCAGGAGCTGCAGTGTGATGGTGAACTCGTGCCCACAGCTGTCTGTGGGTCAGCAGTGTAACAGCACTGCCATCTCCCTCTTTGGCTATTTTACAGACCCTATTAAAACACAAACCTCCCTATCCCCCTGAAATTCCTGCTCAGAATGCTGCTAAAAGCATTATTCTTGTAGCCCTTTTCCTTGACTATTTAGTACTTGGGTGTAGCAATTCTCCTTGTTGCAGCAAATTGAAGTGGCTCATCTACATTTTAGTGACCTTTCAGAAGACTTTTCCAGATTTCCCATCTACCACTCCCAAATCTGTATGCCCATTTTCTTCCATACTTTCCCTGACATTTAGGGAAGCCTCCAAGAAGCCACTTGTGAAATCAGTGTGTGGGGCTTGCTAGGAAGACTAGAAGGAGAACAACAATCCCCTTTCTCACCTTTTACATAATGGTAGATTTAACCACTGCCCCTTACAGCCATTAAATGTGGACAAGAAGAAATATGCATTAATTGAGGGAAAGATTAGAAGAAAATGGGAGGAGGAACAAAAAAATCTGTGAATAGTTACACAAAAAGATCATGGAATCTCCATGGATGTATATTCCTTCTCCCCAAACACCCTCAAAACTCCTTTTTGAGTCTGATAAACATTTCATGCTACTGCAGATCACATGAGCTGCTGAGGTTGTGCTCAGCCACTGATACCTCCCCCTGTGGTACCAAGAATCACATCTGAACAGTCAGGTAATCAGAAAAGGAGATTATCTGTAGTAGAAAAATGCTTCAGCTTTCCTGTGTGCTTTAAAGGACGAGAGAATTGAATACAACCACAAACCAGAGGGGCATTTTCCACATGTTCCTATTAATACACCAGCTTTCAGCTGGCTTCCCTGTTTGTAAATGGTGGAATTCCTAGAAAACAGCAGCTGCTTACTCTGCCCCTCTGGAAATGTCTGTAAGCTGATGCTTCACCTTCTGTTGCTTCCCCAGGAGCAGCTCACCAACTCACAGAGTGCCCACCACGGCCAAACCCTCTATTTTCCTTTTGTAAGCAAACCTTTGATGTCTCCAAAGCCAAACCCAGCAGAATAACTTCAAAGTGCTTCAGGTGCCACAGTGTTTGGTAGCCAGGTGTGTCAGAATATCCTTTGTAAACACTGCAACAAAAGCCCAAAGCTCCATACAGCTTTCCTTGTTACACTACAGCTGATACACCAGGGGTTTTGCCAAGCTCTGCTAAAGCTCCTCAAGCCACAGCAGTTTGTGTCCAAAGCAACCAAAAGCCTTAAAAGTCCCATTCCTATTTGCAAATGATTTGACCCTTCCAAATCCCAGCAACAAGATGCGTCAGCGTGCTGAGCTCAATAGAGACCTTAATGTGATGCTGACTGCTGGGCTGCCATTAGGACATGGAATATTGATATCCCTGACTGCTCCCCACCCAGCTAAAATGGAATTTGCCTCACAGATACACACATTAAAGACTGGATTAGCTACTAACTGGTATAAATCCTTCTGCCTTCATGAGACCAAAGGGAGGATGGTGGCCAAGACACTGCAGTGTCAGAGCAGGGAAGCAGAGCTGCCTGCAAAGGGCAGAGTCTGCAGGGCAGGGGGGACAGACCCCACAGATGTGACCTGGGGCCCACAGATGCTGAGCAGAACGACTCAGGCAGAGCTCAGGATGCAGCTCTGCTAAGAACTGCTTCATTCCAAAACAATGCTACTGTAATTTTAAGGTTCTGGTTTCAGAGATGTCCCATCCCTGGATGTGTTCCAGGCTATGTTGGATGAGACCCTGAGCAACTTGATCCAGTAAATGACATCCTGCCCATGACAGAGGGGCTGGAACTTGATGGTCTTTAAGGTCTTACATTCCAGCCAAAGTCATTCTGGGATTCTGTGGACTCAAACAACTGAAGGGGTTTCCAATGCTGCCACAGCACCACATGCTGCAGTGTCTGCTCAGAAGCCTCTGAACACTTTGGTAGCATGAGGTGGGAGCTCAGAAGCTGAAACTCCCCAGTGGCAGTGTATCTGATCCCACCACAGTGAACAGAAAGAGATGAGCATGATGAGGGGAAGATGACATCTTCCTTCATCAAAAGTAATTAGGTACCTTTCTTCTCATTAAAGAGGTTTGTGAATTTCTAAATGAGCAGAGGATTCTCAGTTTGAACACCTGGCCATGCTACACTTTGGGTAATGTCCTCACTATCTTTTCAGACCTACCCAGGCATAATTGTTACCCTTTTGTAACAGGATCTTAAATAATTTCTAAAGGCCAATCCAGAATTTTGAATACCCAGCAAAATCCAGCTGGATCCTTCTCTACATTTAAAATACTTCTCCTGAGGTTGACTGCCACACTACCACCAGCTCCAGCAAAGCCAACATGGAATGTTTTATATTGCTTAGTGAGGACATCAGGGTATCAAGGAACAAAAGGCAGCTGTAAGGTCTGCAGGACACCAAGCAAACAAAAACCCCAGGCCTAGGATGGTGCCAAAGCACTATGCTAAATATTTTTCTAATGAAACGTGTATCACACAAGGCAAACTAGTTCTCAGTATGCAACCTGGTCCATTATCTCAGCCCCAAAATCAGACTGTTATGAAACAGGTATTTAAAATTCTATTTTCTGTTATTCCTTGGTTACATTTAATTCCTCTTTTCTACATTTGCCAACGAAGTTATTTAGAGCCACAGCAAACTCAGACTTTTAACCAAACTGGTCTTGTGTGCCACAATAAGCACATAAGAAGGAGTTCATGTTTCAGCCACTTCATTATAAGTGTTCCTGAAACTCTGTGCCACTTTTGAACTCACAGTATTTACCTGGTGAGATCCTTTTGCCCACAGCTGACCTCGGGTGTCCTTTCACCTCACTGGAGAAACCTCACCATGCTGCAGCTCTGTTCCAAAGCCAGAGCAAATTAGAAGCTGTAAATGTAGCATTTATTATGCACTGGAAGGAAGAAATGCTGAGACTGGTCAAGGGCTGGGCAGTGGCTCCACACCCAGTGTAAGGGGTCCCTGTCCAGGCCTGGATTCCTGGGCTGACAATTACAAGAAGTTTTCTCACCACAAGACCAGGAAAGCTCAAAACCAGCTTCCAAATGACCACAATGGAATGCAAAATAAACAAAAAAATTCCTCCCTGAATCCCCAATGCTTTTAAAACAGAGCTGAATGTGTTTTCACAGAGATTCTGTGCATGAGCCCAGCTGCAGGAAGGGATGATACAGAACAACCCAGAAGGTCCCACTCAGTCCTGTGTTTGGTTTGAGGACAGGGGGAAAGTACAGAATTTCTTCTGCTTCTGGGTTATGCTTATTTATAAGGGAAGCATAATTATCTGTTTGAGACATTCAGTTTATTATTTAAAAAACCCCAAAACTATTTTAACTCATGTTTTAAATGTGGACAGAACTGGAGCTTACAAGCAGAAACTCTTGAAGTATGAATAGCTGCCTGTCAAGGCTCTGTGTGAGACAACTGTACTTAAAGCACAGGAGGCAGTGGGAATGGAAGGAAAAGGAATGGGAGGAGATACTGGATCTGCAGACATACTGGAAAGATAGGAGAACACCTAAAAAGATTTTTTTTAATGCAACAAAAAAAGTTAAGTACATTAAGAAAGATTAAATGGCTCTTAATTGCTCAGGAAACATTCCCCAGAACACACACTGCTGACTAGTTCTGTTGGTGACAAGCATGACTACACCTTGCCTTTATTTTTAGACATGCTTTTTTTTGTTAAATCTTATTTTAAATGTAATTATTTGATTAGCTGTTGCCCAGCCAACCCAGGGAATGCAAATAGAGACTGTCTCAAAAAGAGAGTCATAGCTCTCAGCTTCTAGGGGAGGTAAACAATGGAGCAGTGTATCTCATTCCCAGCTAGAGGCAGGGACACAAGTGGAATATTCTCCCTGCAAGCAAAGGGATATGGGCAGCAGCATCCAAGAAGGCAACAGGAAGCTGGCACTGGATGTAAGGTACTGCATTGATCTGAACAGATGATCTCCTGTGAGAAAATCCCAGTATTTATTCAGGGCCTGCATGACTGGCACAGGGACACAACAAAAATGGCACCATTCTAAATGGGGACACATCTGCCATCGAGGGAGCCCTCAAAGAGGGTGGGATAAACAGCACATGAAAGGGCCACATCACATCCTCACCAAAACCTCCACTGATACCTGTGCTGCCACTCTGGGACAAGGAACACACTGCCACCCATTTCTGTAGCTTGACACACACCCAAGTGGGGCACCAGGAGCTCAGCCTGGGCTCTAACCTGGTTTGGGAAGCATTGCTGAGATGGGCTGAGGTGCTGGTGCCCCTTTTGGAAAGGAAATGCTGCTTATGGCTCTGCCCTGTTGTTTCATTCATGTCCTCTGTGAACATGAAATAAACCCCTCAGCCTGGCAGCACCACACACAGAAGAGACTGGCCTTGAAGTGCCTCATGTCTATGACAAGCACAAAAGAAAACACACAAAAACTAAATGTTTTGTCAGTACAGACCCATGAAACCTGTGGAGCAGAGCACCCTGCTACAACAGACAAAGACTTGTTCTGTATTGCAATATGAAGACACTGTCTTTCCTAGATATTTCTCTTCCCTTTTTGAAGATTCTTTTCATGTATATTGCAAGGTATGTGTCAAGATTATGCAAGAAAAGATAAAAACCCAACATTTAACACAAAATTTGACTTCACAGTTCATCTATTCCACTGTGCAACACAGAAGGAACTGCTAGCTTTTGTTGAGCACTAGTCAGTATTAGCAAAAGGTGAAGGCAGGGCAGGAATCTAAACCCCTGAAATCTATAAAGAAATTTATTTAATGCATGAAGGAGGAGAGATGCAGACTTCCTTAACAGTTTCATGCAAAACAGAAACACAAACTAAACCATCATAATGCAATGTGCCAGCCCAGTTTTCAACACAGGGCCATAAGGATTAACACAGTGCCTCCAGTAAACTCCCCATCCTTTGGCATTCCTGGACACTCAGGATTAGAGCTCTCTAATGGCACACAGAGAACTGCTGTAACTTACCACACCTTCCCACAGCTAAGGCCTCTTCAGAGCATTCAGATAAAGCTTTGGGTTTGTGCATCAATTCCAGAAGCATAAACTTTAGATGAAATGTATTTCTAGGCAGAAAGAGCTTTTGCTGAAGAAAGGTTCAAGTCCCTAATTCTGGGAGACTTCCTGGCTTGCTTTTCCCATCAGCCTCTGACAGCTCTGCTCTGCTCTCAGGATCAGCCTGGCCAACAGGGACACAGGAGCTGCAGGAAGGAGAGATGGGCACTGATTTTGAGCAGGGCCAAGACTCGAGAAGAAACAATGCCAACAGGATCCCTTAAGGGCCTAAACTCCACCGACAGAATGAAACCACTTGAGTTGGAGTCCAAAGACCATTGTTAATCAATAGAAACAGGTAATGAGAAGCATTATGGAGAACTCTAAAACAGCATCAGCTCAGGAGGTCAGAGACACAAAACACCACTGCCAATTTAAAACAGCAGGAACATAAGCAGTCAATACTCAAGCCACTGCCTTGGCCCTCAGTACCATGTCCCAGCATGCCAGGACACACACGTGGCAAAACAGCCAGCAAAATTATATGGTCTGAATATTCTCTTCACACCAGTTCATTAGCCCTGTGTGTTCTTGGTTCTCTCAGGCTGGAAGTCACACAGACACACTCAACCCATGAACTTCGGTTTCTCAAGACCCACTATTGCTCACAAAACACAGCCACCCTCTCAGGCAGCTGCTCCCTCCCTGTGGGCTGGCAGCAGGAGCTGACACATCTTTGGGGCTGGACACAGCCCAGGGTGCTGGGGTGCACAGGGAGGGGTATGGAGAACATGTCCATGCCCTCCTGCAGCTCAGCCCCTCAGGAGCCTGGCAGGAAGGGGCACTGGGGCAGGATGGCAGCCTGGGGACATCCCTGGCCAAGGGTCCCCCTGGCCGCTGGTTCATTCCCAGCTCTGGATGCACTCCCAGCCTTTCCACCCCATGTGAGGGTGCCTCATCCTCTATCAGCAGCCCCTGGCACAAGTGGCTTTGCTGCTGCCTGTCAGGCAGGCAGGGGATGGTTCAGGCAGAGCTGCTGTGCAGCCCCTCCAGCCATTCCTAGAAACACTGCAGCTGAGCAGGGCTATGGCACTGGAGTGCTGCAGTGAAGGCTGTTTGTCTCCCCCTCCCACCTCATTCATCGCCGCAGCCTGATTTATTTGCTGATTGTCAGGAGTGTGAGTAATTGGTTTCTTAGATACCCTAACAGGAAGCCAGCAGATGCCTTATGTGAGGACAGACAGAGCAGGATCCACCCTGCAGAAGCAGCAGCACACTCAGTAACCTGCAGCACCCACTCCTTCTCCCCAAAGCATGAGTACCTCACTTCCCCAGGGGACTCATGTGCAAGGCAAGAGACAGCAGAGGCTGTGGAAAATGACAGGAATTCATCATGCAGCTGCACTTCAGCAAAAACCTGAGGAAGAACCAGAGGGTACATGGCCAGTCTTGTGTAAGGCCAAGATACCCTGGGACTGTGCCCACACCTCTGTGAAGAGCAGCCAGACCTGCAACTGCAGGGCTTTCCCTTGGCACACAGGAAGATCATCAGCTCTCATTCATTCATTAGTGCCCTTGTCCACAGAGGAGGCATCGTCAGGGCTCTCAAATCCTCGACAGAATCCTGCTGAGGGGGAAAAAAAAAGTGGGTCATCTTCATGACAGCTTTTGAAAACAAAACCAAAGCTCTATAGCTTTGTGTGTGTGTGTGTGTGTGTGTGTGTGTATATACACATACACACATATATATTAAATATGTCATTTCTATATAATATAAATATATTTTACATGTGCGTTAAAACCCAGGTGGTTTTAATTACTGAGCTATTCAAGGATTTACTGCCTCTGAGTCTTTATCTGCTGCATCCCAGTCAAACCTCACCAGGCTGCATCTGAAATCACACTGTGCTAAGAAAACAAATGATTAAAGCAGAGCTAAGGAGTCAGGGGATTAGTCTATTCTGCATGGCCTTGAGCAAGTCATTTTTAGCTGTGAGGCTCTAATCTTACAGTGAGCCTGGGGCAGATGAAACATTCACACACCCACACAAACTACACTTAGTTTCTTTCTCATCTGAAAAATAGAAATGACAACAAATACCTCTCTGAGAGCATCTTAATCACTAATCTGCATTAAATGCTTGGAAATGTGAAGTATTACAATGATTAAGTACCAAAGCAAATTAACATTTTGCAATGCTATCAGAGTCAATAAGGCAGAATGACAACACAAGCACCCATTGTATTCAGCTCACAGTCATCACTGGAAAAATCCAACACTAGGAAGCTCTAAAAGTCTCTTCCCCCAGTAACAACCAGCTGTAACTACAAATAGAATACAAAAGATGAGTGACTAAATGAATTAGTCCTGAACTGCATCCTCTATCTTGTTAAATGCAGGAAGCCCACACAGAGCAGTTTCAAAGGCACTAATGAAGGAGAAAAGCAAGCTCCAGGATCTCAGTCCTTGAACTGCCCAGCTTTCAGACAAAAGGTACCAGTTCTGCAAATAAAGAAACAAACCTTGCAGCTGCCACGATTTAGAAGACACCCTTTAAAATGCAAGACTTGTCCTTCACTAGGGCCATGACAACTTCACTGTCCAAGGAGTACTATTCACTCTGTATTCAGCATGAGACAGTTTGTTGCCTGCCTGCTTTAACAGCAGCTGCAGGTCTGGATTAGATTTACAAGCAGTTGTCACTTACTGCACAAGTTTTCCACTTCCATGCATGTATGTACAGTGTATCTCATAACACCACAAGTGTGATTTGTTTGAGACAGCTGCATTGCAAGTCTCTGCATTCTCCTGATGTATACATGTGCTAGAAATTAAGAAGTGAGTCCTCAGCACCCTCTTGTGGAGCTGTGCTGTGGTAACCACCACATCTTAGTAAAATTTCATTGCAATTCAGAACTACAGAACAGTTACTTCTGCAGTAAAACCAAAATTGGGAAGTTAAATGTGAATGACAACACTTCATAGGTTATTATGACTTTTAATACCTAACTAAAACCCTTGTCTTGCATTAAAAAAGCTGCCCAGCTATACAGTGGCTCTATTGCAATATCTGAACTGTAATACTGTTAGTTCAGTGCTGGCAGAAGATCCTGTTTCTATTAGAATGTGCATCTGTGCCTGCAGGCCTAGTCAGGATCAAAGATATTGTCATTTAGAAAAAAAAATTGCCTGTGGTGGCAGCACAGAATAAGTTTCTTCCAAGAGAAAATAGGATTCTTGCCCTGCTTATTAAGATGCCCATAGCCAGCAGCTCTTCCAACTCAGAACATCACTGCAATGCTTCTGTCAGCTCTGGGGACAAATGGGAGGCTGAATGCTGCTCCTGGGTAATGTGTTTTTTTGATAAAGTGGCTTTCCTCCCCCAGTGTGTGCTTGCAGTAAAATACCCTCTGGAAGAGGACAGAGATAGAAGCAGCCTTTTATTTAGTTCTTGCACACATGTATAAGGAATGGCCAGTGCCCCTCTGTAAGCAGCTGTTTTCCACACAATTTACAGATCACATTACGTTTTTAAACCCGACCTGAAGAATTCATGTAAGTCAAGGAAGACTGATACATACAATAAATAGTCCTAATCACACACACACGTGGTAAGGGCTTACTTCCACATAACAGCTCCCAGCAATTTTAACAAAATCCTTAAGGCAGTTGCAGTTCCAGTCTAAATGCACAAGCCACACCAGCAAGCATTAGTGATGTTGGTAACACTCACAGTGAATTAGAACATGCACAAGGTTTCTTGAGCACATCCATCAGATTTTGCTCCTCTAAGGAACACACAAGTGTTAAAATATGCTCAGTGTTCCATCCTTCCAGTTGGTTTTTTTTTCTTTGGGATAGCAGCAATGCAATTTCTGCTGCAGGTACACTGAAATTTAAGATGTTCTTCCTCACATGCACACAGCTCAGCCCTGGGAGCACAGTTCTGCAGATTGCTGGATCCAGCCTCTGCCCTCCCCTTTCACTGCACCCACCCCTGAGAACCTCACCAGTCCCAGGTCTCACAACACAAAAAGGGTTTAACAAGGATGCCCCTCAGTCACCATCCCTAAATATCCACTGCAGGGACAATGTAACTTCAATATATGTAACACTGATAACAAAACACAAATTCCCATCAGTGTGGACTTCTTCCCTTTGGCATTTTAACAAATTTATGTTTTATTTTTTCTTAGGAAGTGCAATTCAGGTACATCCTGACAATTGTATTTGAGAAAGTTAATACTACACAATAAAATACTGTGAATTTGGTTGTGGTTTTTTCCAATCTTGTTTTTTCCAACATATAAATTCTAATATATTGCTATTAGTTTTGTGCCCCCTATGAAACATTGTACTCTTTTGCTGCATCCAGAAAGACTTGTGCAGTTAAAAGCACTTTCAGAAGCTATTCCTACTACAGAAGAACAGCAGGTCATGCTCTGTGTGTCAGGCCAGACACAGGAGTTACAGGGCACAGCCAGGAGAAGGGCAGCTGTACAATGCCAGCCTTTTTCAGCCTTGCACAACTGTGCCTGTGCCTTTTTAAAAAAGTAAAGGGCCAAGCCTTTACTATTTTAAAGGCTTGGCCATATTATTGTTCCCTTTACAACTGTACTGTGTATAACAGATTTGCTACCATACTTTCTGTGGGCTGGGCACAGTGTAAAAAACTAAAACAATTGTTTCATGAAGGGCCACCCATATATTCCAGCAAAGTCTGTAAGAGATGACAGATTACAGTCAAACATTTAAAAAGTGCAGTTTTAAAAAGTGAAATTCACAGAACTCAGCAGGAGCTGCAGGGTTTCTGTTCATCAGGAAAATGAATTTGAAAATTTAGGAATATTTCAGATGGCTTGTGGGTCTATAAATATGATCACACTGTTAGGAAAAGAAAAAGTTTTACTCACAAGAACGATGTCTCATGGTGACCAGGACAGCACAGTAGGGGAGGCTCCTGCTGCCTTGTGGTTTCCTTCTGGTACTCCTCTCACTTTGCTAAAGCTGCTGCTCAGAGGAAATAGGAATAGCTTTGGTAACTGTTATCCCTGTGGCTGGCTGACATAATTTGGGACTGGCAGGACATTGATTTTCTATTAAAACCTTAACAGGTCACACATACAAAACAGATACACCAATTGATTGTTCATCTAAAGCAGAGCTCATTTCACACAATGCCACTGCTGCCAATGTGATCTGGAGAGCAACTAAGAAAACCTCAGGAGTGGACATGTGCTACTGCAGAGCACCTCACACCTTAGTCAAACTGCCAGGCATTATTTACATCTGTGATGGAATGAGTTTAAGGCCACATTTTTAATCATATACTGAATATCACATTTCTCATAAAGATTTGCTTTTTAGACTATGATTCTTTTCCTTTTGTTTCTGGTCAGACTACCACCAGTTTGTCACTTCCAATTAATTTGAGTATATACATTTTCTAATTTCCAGTCATAGCTTTCCAGATTTTGGTTACTTTTTGGCAAAGGACCCAAGAAATGCTGCATCTCAGATCAGCTCCAGCACAACATCAGTGCACCGTATCTAAATTCACTGACCATTTCAGCTTAGAACCAGCCACAACTTAGACAAGTCTGAGAGAAGTTAAGCTGTTTCCTTCTCCCTATTAAGTGTACTAATATACATATGTAGCTTGACTTGGGATATTTTTTTTTGTGCATTCTGGAGATTTTTTCCCATTTTACAGTGACAAGAGCATAGCCTAGAAATAAATATGTTTAACTCACTTTTCTCTAATGCCAGTGTAAAGCCTGGTGTCCTCATGCAATGATACATCATGCAATAACCAGCTGCTATTGTCAAGTCAACTATTTTATGGTCCCTTAGCACTATATAAAACCCTGAAAGAGATGATTAAAAGCATGGGTATATATGTATATATGTATATAAATCCTGACAAGAACACCGGTCCCTAAGAAATAGTTCCTTTCTACCTCACTAACTGTATTTTGAAAACAAATCCAAAAGGTTAGAAGTATGTTTTAGAACATTTTGCTCTCTGAACATAATGAAAGAAACCCTCTGCCGTACAAAAAATGTTTATTATAATTTAGGAATATGAGCAAAAGGACAGTATTTTATAACAGCTTAAAATCCATGGCAATCTCTCCTGTCTTTGTGTCAAAATTTATAGCATATGTGACAGCAGTAGGGTCTGACAGAATTTCTGATTCAATAACAGAGCTGAAAAAATAAACAGCTTGCTTGCAGTGGGGATTCCATTCACAGTTTCCCTACAGGAGAGAGTTAAAAGTGGAAACAGTCAAAATCTACAGAATTATTATTATACAGTAACAATGCAGTAAGAGTTCTTGTTCCCAGCTGAGCACACAATGATCACCAGTTATCATTTACACTGCCATCCACTCCATCCATCTGCTACACACACACACACACACTGAAGTCACTGAGTTAAAAATGCATTTGGTCAAAGAATATTGAGATAGAATACTAAAAATACTTACTCCTTCCCCTCCAAATTTTGCTTTTGTTAAACTGAGATGAGGTTATTTGTATGAAAAAATTCTATTTTGACCTAGCATCCCATTCAAATTCCGAATTCGATTCCAAACTAGGGAGCATTTGGATGCAAATCAGACTCTCCCATTTTAAGGTACATCCCCTGCTACCCACAAGAACATGAACAGATATTTTTACTAATTCTGATGACACATTCAAAGGGTATAACAAGGGGCACTACACAACCCAAGCATGGCCAGCAGACACCCACTGCAATCCCACAGACTCTGACATCATAAATTAGATCGAAGATTTACCTTTTCATTTGACATTTGCACCAGTCCTGTACTAACAGAGATATCAGCAGCAAGATGATATTCCATCCACAGAACTGCTCCATGGCTCTTTCCTTTCCTGAGGAGAGTGCAGGATAAAACCTGTTACTTTACACAATCCTGGCAGCTTGAACCCTGCACTAGTGTTTAAGTGAGAGCTGTAAAAGCATGACCTTCCTTCCTTGAAAGAAAGCTGAACAGCTGACTGAGTTGGTAATTGGGGGCAGAAACTTTTAAAGTATTTGCAGACATGAAATCTAAAAAATGGCAAGGAAGAGAACATGTCATAACTACATCTGCTCAGCAGCACAGCCACTTAACCAGCACAGAATAACATGGCACAAATTACACAGCATATGCTGAGAACTTCCTTTAGAGACCCCAGTTTCTATTGACTCTGAATTTCGAGGAATATTTACCCCACACTCTGTGTCACTTAAGTGCCTGCTCCACAAGAGGCAGAGGTCATGCCAGTGTGCTGCCTGTAAACACAACTGCTGCAGAGACCCCACACAGATGGCTCTGGAGTCTAGGAAAGCTTCAATTTTGTTTAATGAGAAACTCAGCAGTGTTTGAGCTATGTAAGCTCTAGATAGTTAAAAAATAAAACTTTCTTGTTTTTTAACTCTTAACAGCATTTCAAGTTTGAATAGAATTAAGTACAATCCACAGTCGTAGTGGAAAGTATCTCAGAAGATGTGGCAAATACAAAGACTGCCAAGATTATACCTGGAATGAAGAAGAGCATATACATTAAAACCTATTATAACACAATAATTTGACAAGCTAAGTAAAAGCTTTTTCTGCAAGAACTCAGCAACAGGCAACAAACAGAAACATTGAAAACATCCAGGTAATGTTTTATTTTCTCTAAACTATAAATTAATCTATTTAAATTTTAAATCACTGTGACAGCTAGTAAAATGTTATTTTTTTAAACAGAGGCATAATACTTAATCTAATAATATCTAGTATTATTGTATTATTGTTATAGCCTACTGTGAATACCCACAGGAAGCTTGTGTCAGAGCAAGTTCCACAACCTTAGGTCACATTATTAAAAACTGCCTAGCACATTTACAGCAGTTAACTGTAACACACTTAAAAGAGCTCTAAACTCAACTCCTCTAAAGAGCCTGAATAGGAGGTAAAAACTGGTTGATGAGAAGAATATTTACTGCAGTGAGGAAACTGACCGTAAGAGCTTTACAGAGCCCTCTGTGCTGAGACAGTGCTGTGGTACAGTCTTGGTGAAGTCAAATGTCAGAACTTCCTCTGGGTCTGAGAGTGACTTGCAGGGATATTCCCACAGTGGGTGAGGTTCTGCTTCCCTGGATTCCCTAAAATTCAGAGAATCCTGAAGAAAGGAAGGGAAAAAATGACCTGAAAACAGTAGAAATGCAAACCCAAAGTATTTAAGCAATAAAGCTGCAAGAGGGCAGGATTGCACTTCTTAGGCTCGAGGGAAAAAAAGAAGTCCTAAAAGCCTGAAACCAAATGCTGTGACTGAGGCCCTCAACCCTGAAACAGAAATGGGAACTTTCAAAATACAATGCATTGAAATTTTCTTCTCCATCGAGATGAATTCCACTCTACAACTGCCTGTACTACTCCACAATTACTATAAAAGTAATCTTAATACTCACTCAAATACGGATATTGACAGCACAGCTCTAGAAACTGATACAAATAAATCTCAAGCAATGGTGTTCTTCCTAACACACAAGATTTTCAACAGTTACTAAATACTTTACTAAGCCAAACTGAATTTTTGTTTTGCTAAGACTTGTGCTGAAACTATTTTTCTTACTTTAATCATATCATCCATAGTCTGGACATCAAAACCTTCACAGATGCCACATGGACTTCGAATTCTCCACAAGTCCTATAAAAAACAACAGGATTTGTTTGGCTTTATTAAAGGAAACAGGAAATCTTAAAACAATTTTAACTGTAGCTAAGACATTTGATAGCAAGCCAGATAAAGACTTTTTACTATGTGTATATTGCTAAACCATTACAACTACTGCAAGAATCAGAAGATAATTCTGGGAAAAGATTTTTTTTAAGTCAGTTAATTCTTTAATCACTGTTTTCAACTCCTCTAATGAACACTTCTTACAATTCCTTGTGTGTAGTTTACTTTAGAGCAGGTATGGATTTGCCAAGATTTAACCCTTACAGCCCCTCCACTTTCTCTATCCAGCACAGGTAAATGCTCTCAGTAGGATCAAACATCTTACAGCCTACCAGAGAACCTCACCTCCCTTTAGCCCCACAAAGTGGGGTGAGGTCATTTTAGCCACTTCATACCATGCTTCTCACTGCCTTTAGCAACCCACTGGACAGACTGATTCAGTTCAACATTTGCCTTTTCTTACACCTCATTAGTGGTTTCTTACTAGAACAGAAACATTCACTAGCTGTGGATATATACATTTTTATTATCTAGTCATTGTCACACTTCATCTCAAATGTTCCTGCTTTACAAGCTGGTAGAAACAACTACTGTACATTTGAACAAATACTGTTGTAACTTGTGCCTGAATACAGCATGAACTGGAGTGACTATCCAGAGTCTCTGAGTGGTACACCCATCAAAACAGCCAGGCAGCACTCTGCTCCAAAAATGCAATTATGGGTGAAACAAGTTTATAACTGAAGTAATTCCATCATTTTTTTTCTCCAGGATCCAGGTTTTGCTAATTGCTTAACCATGATGACAAATCCATTCTGAGACGACAGAACTGGTTCTGCAAGACCTTGCAACATCCTGTCTGTTCCCTCTGTCTAAACAAGAACTAGTAAATGCAGAGGTTATTTTTAAAATCCCACAGATTCCAGTCTTTGAGTCTAGATTCACCACTGAAAGGAGATAATATAAAATTAAAGCAATAGCTTTGGGGATAGCTTAATGGAACAAAATACAAGTTAAGCATTCTACCAAAAAGTATGTGGAATCATCTCTGAACAAACCCTGGATATGAAAGTGTAGGGCTTAGGTGACATGAATGTTACTCTACATTCTGCTACTAGACTGCTGAATAATCTTCAGTCATCACTCTGCATGCTTTGGTTTTGTTCATTCAGAACATGAAGAGAATAATGCTTACTTCCTTAGAAAATGCTTTGAGTTCTAGGGAAGTAAATCCTCTAGATAAGAGAGCATGGAATTAAAATTTACTGCTTATTTCAATCTGATTACTGTTGATTAGTCTATCTGCTCCCTATTACAGGATTCAGATTTACATTATTTACTGAGTATATACTTAAACTCTGTACATTTTTGCAGGAAACTGAAAAAATGTGCATCACTATTGCTTAATCCCAGAGGGAAAAAGAACAAATCCATTTTCACATGCACAAATCAAAGGCAGAAGTAAGAACAAGGTTAAAGGGCATTTGAATAAAGAAACTGTTAAGGGAGAGAAGGCTTAGACACAAAAACTACACAGCTGGTAAGCCAGAGGGGAGCAAAAACTACAAAAAAGACCTAGCATTTTTAACAGATAAACTGAAGGCTGTGTTTATGTGAAAATTCATTAGATTATAGGCGTTTTTATTTAAAATATGTATATTTATTTACACAATGCCAGACTATAGAGGTCCCTCACTTAAGCTACTGGACTTTGCATATTAATTATGAAAGTACTTAATTTCCATTTTCATGGTAGGTAAACACAATCTTTTGTTAGGAAGTCCTCAATAAATGAAAAAAGTAAGTTTATAACTTTGTACAATATCTGAAAGACGACTTTTCAAAGTATTTTTAAGATGTACTCATATTCAGAACTGTCCACAGCCTCAGGCAGTTAAAAAAAATCCCCATGCAATTAAGAATCCTGCCTACAGTCTTATAAAGCCTCATTTCAAAACCTGATGTGTTGCAGGGTATCTACTTTATACATATTTTATATACTATATATATAATAAAATGATTAGTTTTATAAATAACACAACTGTCACATGCTTCACCAATCTCTAATCTAAATAAATATCTTAAAACATGCAGCCCTTTCATTTTAAATGGCAAAATTACTTGAGCTGATTTGCTGACAAGAAATGGCTGAAGGAGCAAAATTCACCCTTCAAGATATCAAATCTTTCCTCAGGTGGTAAGTACAGAACATACTGGACAGTATTAAGATGCAATAAAGTTGTAGAGTACTCGGTTTTAAGTGGATTTATGTAAATATCTGAACATCTCACCTGGAACTCCACAATCATCATGTGCAAAGAAGCAGCCTGAGGTAGGACAGTGACATTGCTGGCCAGGTGAGTGCTCACAGCTGTCCTGGCATACCAGAAATACAGGTTATGCCACGGCAACAAACTTGTAGTGAAAAATGGCTCTCCCACAAGGACTGAAATCTTGGCAAAGAAGGGAAAAGATAAAAAGCATTATAATAAAGAACAACAACTGACAACACAGGCTGTTTAGGTGTTCCAATAGCTGCCAGTGCAATATATTAAGTGAAGTAATCTAGATAAAAACTTCTACTGCTCCCAAGGGATTTAATTACTGTGTACTGCATGTACAGCACACTGGACATTGTTCTGTGGCTTTAGTTACCACATTTTAAATTGAATTTTCCCACAACAAAGTTTGTGAGAAAATATTGCAGTTTGGGTTTGGAAGGCTTTGTAATGAGTCACAGAATTCTGAAGTTGTTAAGTATGTTATTACTTGCAAATAGATTGCAATCTTCTGGAGTGGCTTGTGAAAGAGCCTTGCAGAACACCTGCAGTTAAACCAGTTAAACTGCCTTAACAGCTTGGGCAATTATGCAGCAGAGAAAGTCAGACCCTTCAAAAACAAAGCAACAACTCTCCCACAGCCTTTAGTCTCCTTTACTTTCAGTGGCACATGGTATGAACAATTTACTCATTACATTTTATATGAACTGGGATATAACAGAATTCATTGTGGTTACAATTCATTTTTACCTTCTGCTCCCTACCAATCCCCTGAAATTCAGTATACTGGACAACTGTCACATACCTTTTTATCTTCCAAATGAGAAGGCTTCAGCAATTCAGGACGTGCTTCTATTATTTTAATTTTATCTTCAAGATGATTTGCTTTAAAAAGCTAAAATCAAAAAGTAACACACTGTCTTTATCAAAAGCCACAGTTGAGACAAAAAAAAAAAATTATTGAAAATAAATTAGAAAAATATCCCAGTAGCCAAAAGAAATTTTAGTAAAACTGCCTGCCATAACTCATGAGGATGATACAAGTCTATTCTTGAAGGCTGCATGCACATAGAGCCAACATGTCACATCTAGGGAACTAAAGCACTTGCCCTCCATAGCCCTTCAATCACCTCTATAAACAGGCAGATTTCTCGCCTTCATTCATTTGTACTTTGAAGCATAATGAGAAGGATAATCAAGAAAGGTGAGAATCCCTTCAGCTATCAATACACTGCATATCTGGCTTCTCTTTGACACCAATTGGGTCCTCATGTGCCCACCAATCCTGGTGTTGCACTCCCGAGCCACAGGCTGAGCCAGACCTCTTTCAAATACAGTGTCAACTACAGGAGCCACAGCCCTACAGTAATAACTTCAGGAAGCTGCTTCCAGTCACTTCTCAGGCAGCAGCTGCCTCTCCTGAACAGCCTCCACTCTGCTGGCAGAGCCTCCCGTGCCCCTGCCCAGGGCAGAGCAAACAGCAGAGCAGGCATTCCCAGCCTGCCTCAGCTGGAAGACAGAACTGCTGGATGCTGCTTGCCCGGTGGCTGGTGAAAGCCTTGGGATGCTCTCACCAAGCCTCAGAAACAAACAGCCTGGCTTTTATCACCAAGGTAATGGCAGCAGCAGAGCAGCAGCTCAAGCAGACAAGCCAAGAGAGACCCAGCTTTAACAGAAAATGGAATACTCACTTTTTCCATGACAGAACAGGACACACCAGAGTTTTCTAATGTAAACACCTAATGAAAATACACAGTTAGTCAAACTAGCTTTACAGTTTTTAATTAAAAGAATATGTAATGGAAGAATGAAGGAATATTTTGATGTGCTAGGGTGCACAGTTCATAAGAACCATGCATCTATTCCAGTGCCCACTATAATGAACTTTTTTAACAACAAAACACTCCCAAAAACTACAGGCTAAATAATTCTGTTTTCACAGCTATACAAAAAAAAAACCCCAACAGATTGCAAATATTTATTTTCCATTTTAAGTTGCACACAGCATATTAACATTTGTTCTAAGCACATATTTACTCATGAACAAATGCAAGCATATTGCCAGTGTCACAAATTGTAAATACTGCTTAACATAACCTGACTGTATCAACTGGAAAGTGCTCAGAAGCCTTTTGCAGTAACAAAAAAACATAGTTTTTATCCAAAATTGATGAATTGTTAGGCAATATGCTACATTCCTCAGGATTATATTACATTACATATTCCCAGATATTCAGTTCAACTCTAACAGATTTTAGTTTAAAGAGCACCGTGACATCAAGTGGGCATTTATATATGTGAGACATCCAGGCAGCTCTCAGTTACACACAGACCCAGTATTCCTACTGCTTGGCTCTTACAGATCTTCCACTCAAGACTACCTAGTCTAATAATTACATAAATGTAATTATGGAGTTGCAAATATTAAAGAAGACAAAAAACCCTGCCAGACTTTTAGGTCCATAGAAAGATACAAGATGGCAAACAAGAAGCAGCGGGGATTGAGGAACAGCACTTTCCTTCAAAACTACACATTGGTAAATGTCAAATCTGGTAATTATTATCTTCCTAGACTTCAGCTTGATCAGAGATGAATTAAACCTCCCCTTCAACACAATGTGAGCCTATTCCTCACTTGTCCCTGAAGAGGCACTGGAAATAGTTAAATAATGAGTTGGAAATGAACTATATGAGAGAAAAATAACGAGTTAAAATGCAAAGATCTGAAAAACAGGACCAAGTACTGTACCTGCTTTGCTCCAAGATAGTGAGCCAGCACAGGCAGCAGACTGCCATCACTGATACAAAGGCAAATACTATCTGTCTTCAGAACCTACAAAAAATAAACATTGTTATTCTTATTCCAGAGGGAAAAATTTTCCACACTTTATCCACTTTCATATCAAATAACAGTAAAAAACTCTCATGTAATGCCCTTGGCCTAGGTCTGAAAAAGTTTACTCAAAAATGTATTGGATGTCTTCATTCAACTACCAATACTATGTCTAACACACAGAGCTACTACAAGTTCTATGCAAAAATGGCTGCTTGCCATTTAAAAATGTAATACTGAGGTTTTCAAGACAAGAGTATAACTTACATCTGCTGAAAAAAGCAAAATATACTTTGTGAACAAAGCCCTTTGCAGGGGGCAAACAAGTTCCACAAATAATCATTGCAAATAAACCAATAAATGCATCCATCAGAGAAGCCACTAAAACCTGCAGGCAACAAGAACTCACTTTCCTCAAGGACTTGATGTATTGGCGTGTTCGGTTCTGATCATTCAGCTGCCCAAAGCGAGGTCTGTTCCAAAGCAGATGAGCACGACACCTGCACACAGGACTCTCCACACAAACATCTGCTTTATGCTCCTCTTCATCTGCTTTATTCTCTCCTTCTCTGTAAAAAAATTCAGTGTAGTATCAACTACAGCATCAGTATCATGGTTTTTGCAAACAGGCACATTTATGCATCTTGGCTGATAGGCAGTAATGCATATAAATTCTGCTGTCACTTTTTCAAAGTCACTGGTTCTCCAGAGACGTTTTTGTAACTCTGCATTTCCAAATGAAGAGAGGCCAAAAAGAATTTTCATCTTCTTTAGAAGAAAAACTGAGAAACCCTGCCCACTTTCCCACCAACTGTGATGGTCAGGTACCTTAGGCTTTGCTCCTTCAACAAACAGTTACTTGTTTGGATTTTGGATTCCTAAGTAAAAAAGGCACAGCAAATTCAGACATTTTAATGCTAGCACTAGTTTTAAAAATGTTAGCTGCTATTGTCATCACAGCCAACATGATTAAGCTCTTTGTAATCTGAGCAGAAGTAGTAATCTCAAAAAGACAGTGCTGACTAGGAAAATAGAAATGGAATGACAATTATTTCACTTTTTTACCCGTATGCCAGCTCAGCTGAGCTGTATTCTAGGATTTCCAGAAATCAACCGTGAGTGTTTTGTGTTTCTTTGTCACAGAATGCAGACAGGTACAAGGCAGGAGCTTGCAGTCCAACTGACGTTCTATGCATAACGGGTATTTTTCACCTGTGCATTGCCCATGAAGCAGTCTTTAAATATTATTCTACTCTTTAGGTTCTTATCTTGCTCTTCTACAAAAGCAGATGCTCTAAGAGCAGCAAATACTCCAGCTTGGAGTGAAACAGCAGCCTTTTTCACACACAGATTGTTACCTGGCTTTCTGCAGGTGGTACCACACGGAGTACTCATCACGACAGGCAGTCAGGTACAACTTCTCACCCTGCAGAACTGGCTCCTCACGTGGAAGAAAATAAACACACTGCATCCAGTGATCTCTCCACTGAAAAGGGTTGATACACAAAACCTTAGCAACTCACTCAAAAATAGAAAATCGAAACCAAAAAAAATAGCAGGAAATCAGTTAGGAAGAATAGGTGCAACTTTGAAAATGCACGATTAATTTAAAGAATCTTGTTCAAGTTAGCAAAGCTGAATAAAGACCAGTATTTTTTTTTTAATGAGAGTATAAATATACTACCATAAACATAACACTTACTTGGAAATTTCATAGAAGAACTACATGGAAGCAAACCACAGATTAATATTTTAACCAGGGATAGAATCTAGTTAAGGAAAAAGATATGGAAATTTCTTTTTCTTGAAATTAGAAGTAACAATATCTGGAAGACAGCTTCAGTCTGTAAGCTTTACATAAAAGATTAAAGTTTAACACTACAGAAAACCTAAAATGGGCACATACCATAGCTAAAATTTCTACAATTTGCTTATTTAGCATCTTCCAATACATCAAACATTAGCAAAATTCCTAAGCAATTTAAGGCAGAGCTGCTTAAACCCCCCAGTACTCCAAAGAGTTGCTCAGTCACCTGACAATGGTATCTCAGTATTTTACCTGCAAAGCAGAAGTGGGTTTTACCCAGTAGGGAGCCATTGTGCAATTTATCAGCCCAGAGGGGTCCATGTCAATATCCCACCAGGAAAGTACAATTTGTGCCTTGCCAGATTTCACAGGCTCCAGCTGCACTCTATAGTAGGTAGAAGCACTCTGTACTGGCTTACTGAAATCCACACTGCAGGGAAGCATGAAAATTGTGAAAAGAAATAATAGAAAGAAAATTGTAAAAAGAATTAGTCAGAAATTCTCACCAGTTTCTTAAGCTGAATGCACAACTTATATGAAAGGTGTAACAGGCTAACTTTGTTTTGAACAAAACAATGTCTCCCTTACCTGAACACTGTCACCACATCACTAAGGGTAGTGAAGTCACTTGAAGGCATCTGGTTCAGCTGGATATCACAAACAGAAGCAACACCTGGACAGTTCTCCATTTCTGAAGGTGGAACAAGAATTTTTTCACCATCCTCTGCCTCAACATGAACAGGAAACAGTTTCTTCCAGGACCACATTCTTTTGGATTCCACTAACTGGACATACACTGTTGCCCTGTGAGGCACTGCCTCACATCCTTCCTGAGTGTACAAAACAAAGGGTAAAAACACATGCAACAAGTTTGACATATTAACATGAGTGAGAATTAAATCAATTGAAATGCAAGCCCATTTACAGGAGAGTTGGATTGGGAGCTTTGAAATCTAAAATATAGGTTATTTTAGAGACTTTTGTTACATCAGAGCAATTTGTCTCTCTGTGAAATAGAATACACATATCTATCCTGTTCGGTGTGGTTCAGAAGACCAGATTACTTCATTAACCATACAACATTATCAGTCTGCAGCCTCAGTTAAACTTGCATTTCCATTCTTGTTCTGAAATAAGAGATATATCCTGAGCTTCTCAAGACAGAAAACTACTAAGCTATCAACAATAAAAGAGAACTGCTGATTGCAATGAGAAAATAAGAAAAAATAATGGCTCAAATACTTATGCAAGGACAACTCTGTATCCATGTTTAAAGAGTGGAAAACATACAAGTTGTCCTAAAAATCCCACTATGAACTAAGAGCCAACCATGAAGTTCAAAAACAATGCTTTTACAGAAAAAAGACTAATTGCAATTTAGAGTTACATATGGGAAGCAGTACAAAGTTATGGAGTGCTACAGTCTTTATATGGTGTCTTTTAAACTGGTGAAAGGAAACCTGGAAACTTAAATAAAGTTCTGCCATCCACATTTTAACGAAGGGAAAATATTAGAAAATGTAAAAGAGAAAGTTGTAAAATTTTACCTATAGATTATATGTCCAAAAAAAAAGATACTAATTTAAATACAGTGTTTAAAATATTTTCACATGTAAAATGCATACAGAGTAGTAAGAGTATGACAGGAAAAAACAAACAACCAAAAATGAACCAATGCCTGGGAAGTGAAGCTCATCAAATTTAGGAGAATTTAATTTTTTTAAAACATCTTGAGACACAGTTGTTACTAAGGAGAGCTTCAAATCAGAGCTGGATGCCTTTCTGAAAGACATTTCTTAACCAGCAAGTTATTGGTTCAACACAAAGCAACTAGGTGTAATTTCAGAGCCTATGATTTACAATATGAACTCAAATAGCTTTATTCAAGGAATGAATCTAGTAAATTACTCACTGAATAAGAAACTAGCAGAGCCGATGGTGTATTTACCAAGAGATAAAGAAGCCTAAATTCTGTATAATCTCTATCCTACTTTAAAAAAAGGCAGAATTTCTCTACTGATAGATGTGACACACTTCCTATTTTCTTACCTGTACAAGATATTTGTGTGCATGCTCATAGGTTGGTAAAGCTCCTTCTCCTATCAGCTCTGTATCAAACAATTCTGTTACCAGGATGTTTGCCCGACACTGCATATCCCCATCTAAAAGACACAAATTAATACACTGTAATGTTAAGCCTTTATGTAAGTCTTTCAAGATGTTACCCTGAATGCACAAGTAATTAAAAAACTTGTTCCTGTCAGAGAGTCTGCTGAAGACTAGAAATTATTTTCCATTTGAAATACAAATGGCTTCTGAGATATTACCAGAGCACTTTCTTTCAAAGTAAATTTCCAGTGTTACTTTCTAGAGTGCAAGACAGGAAAAGAACCTTAAGATCAAGTCCAACTGTCAACTCAACATCATCATCATGTTCACCTCTAAACCATCCTCAAGTGCCACATCCACACGTTTTCGAGTACTTCCAGGGGTGGTGAAACCACCCTGTCCCTAGGCAGTCGTTTCAATGCTTTACAACCCTTTCTGTGAAAAAAATGTTCCTTATCTCCAGCCTAAACCTTCCCAGACACAACTTGAAGCCATTTCCTGCCATCCTGTCACTTGTCACCTGTGCTACAACCCTCACCTGGCTACAACCTTCTTTCAGGCAGTTGTAGAGATAAGGTCTTCCCTGAGCCTCCTCTTTGCCAGGCTGAGCCCCTCCAGCTCCCTCAGTGCTCTCAAAGCACTTTTTTTAATTAAAAAATGTATAAGAAGTAAGACATATTCCTTCAGGGTTTTCAGGTACTAGCCAAGTTTTTTAAGTCTAGCCTATTTTTCTCACCTGGGCCAACTGTGACTTCAGTGGAATGCTTATTGATCACTTTGATCTTGTCAGAAAAACCATTTTTTTCCACTATCTTCACAGCAGCATTAGCCATAGGCTTGAACACCTGTGAACAGCAAGAGTGTAACAAAACGGCACCCTTTTTGGCTTTCAAAAATGGAGTGGCACCAACACAAAATGCAATATATTTAGTTCTGAAAAAAATTAACATCTTCTGTATCATCTCCTATGTTTGAAGTTCAATACCATGAAACAAGGCAACAAGCCTCACTTGAAAAATTCAGAGCTCCACTGTTAGAGAGTATCAGTTACCTCTGAAAGCTACTCCAATTAAGCTTTTGAAACACAAGAATACATATTAATATTGTAGCACTTACATTAAACAAACTCATTTCTTTGTAAAAATAAAGATATATATGCATACATCAAGAGAAGCCCCTAGAGACTTACATGTGCTCAAGACACTATGTCAATGAATAGTCACTGAAATATGCCAAAACCTGCTTGTATGAACAGTGAAATTGTGAAAAGGATTTTTGTTTAATTCAGAACAAAAATAACAGAGAGAGTACACAGCCTGAAAATAAGAGCATCACAAGGGACATGTTGAATATGTGCAACCCCAAACAAACACTCACCTCAATGGCATAGCAGAAATCTGCCCCAGCTGAAGCTGCCATCATGGACAGGAGTCCTGTGCCAGTCCCTATGTCCAGAACAATTGCTTCCTCACCTCTCTCTTTTACTCTGCTCACTGCAGCACAAATACCTTGGTAGTATTTCACATTCTGTGGAGAAGAAAAAAAAAACCAGCAACCTTTTACCTGTTTATGTTCTTAATTTTTGTGCAGAAATCTTGCATTCTCAGACTGTGAGTTTTTAATCAGAAAAAGGCCTACACACACTTTTTATGCCATACACCAAAGCCACATTCAGCAGTAACAACTCTGTCTCGCAGGATCAGTCCATTTAAAGTACATAATTTTTATCACAATGTTCATATTACCATTGGTCAATCAGCTATTCATAACATATGTATGATTTCCAAATGTGATACATTTTCCTGAGCAAATAATACTAAGATCCATGGGAGATACTACAGGTTTTCTGATTAATTATCCCCTGCAGAACCACTCAAGTAGTCATATACTGCCTATGACTGTAAAAAAGCTAAAGTATCTTGGTTTAGACTCCTCTCTCCATCTACTGAGAAAGGTTCATACACAAGAATTAAGCAGTGTAAATCCTGGCTTTTGGTTACATGCCATTAAATGGAGTTATAAGCACAACAGCATCATCAACAGGAAAAAAACAAATATTGTCAGCCACAAGATACAGACTGATATATATGCTTATATTTCCTTTATAATAACCTACTGTAAGACATTCCTTCCCAAGTGCTTTATCAACTCTTTCCAAGGAATACACAACCTTTGAACATTACACATTTGAAAGGTCTGCTGGATCCCTTTCTGAACAATTCTAGTTAACAACTTTGATACATATAATTCCAGTAGTTGTTTTAATCACTCAGACACAACTTGCTGTCTCTACACAGCTTATTAAATGCCTGATCACACTGACATATTTTAATTCAATATGAATTCGAGACTCACCGTGGAGGCACCACAAGCCTTTCAAAACATTACTGATGGAAGGCTGACTTAATGGCTAGAGGAAAATGAACATTTGAACTATTCACTCCAGACTTCATCATGCCTGTACATATGGTAGAAATACCACAGAAGAATGGACTTTATTTACATTCCTATAAAAACTAAGAAGCCCAGCTTAACTTTTACAGCCTTTGAAATTTCATCTAATGAGCTCTCTGTCAAAAATGTTAAACACAGAACAGCAAAATTGCCTACTGAATATAAAAATGTTCTGCAGTAAACAACAGAACACTAAAGTCAGATGTAAGAAGGCATCTGTTGATCTAAGAGCAGGTCTGGTACCTTAGAGAGTACAAAAATGTCATAATTTTATCTCTCAGAGAAACCCATATAATGCCACAGTGACAGCTATTCAAGAGAAATGCAATGGCTCTTTTCCCACCATTCCAAAGGGGTTTGCCTCTATACTTACTCTGTCCTTATCGTGAAGCATATCTGCATAACGTGACCTGCAATAAAGGATATTCCAGTTAACATTCTCCATTCTGCAAAGCAACTGGTCCCCGTGCCCCATAAATGCAGAAACAACTGACACACTCTTTGAGGATCTGAAGTGTTTCTCAAATCTAAAGGATAATGTAATTTCAGTGATCTGCATATAAATCAACTGAGGAACCACTGGCACAAATCCTCTCCACAGCAATGGACCCAAGGCACAGACCTGTGGACAAACAGCTGTGAAGTAGCACCTCAGACAGATGTAGAGTCATACAGAGCAATGAAAGACAGACTACTAATGACCTATCATTTTTTACCAAGTTTTAAACTTCTTAGGTTCCCATTTCTTCAAGGGTTGCACTACTCAAAAATACCCCAAAATATATCTTCCCACCTTCTCTGGCTGTTACACTAAGCTCTTAAAAAGCTAAAAGAGGAACAGACAACTGGCAGTTATTTGTTGCACTGGCATTTGAAACAAATTTAGTCAATGCATTTTGCCCCAACTCAGTCACTGTCAGTATTAGGATCAGCCCCACAGAAAACATTTAAAAATATTTAGAAGGAAACTCCTTGGAGAATGGTTTACAAAATTCTACATTGAGAGTTCTGCCGTGAACACTGCTGGGCACATTTACTGACATTTAGACTACTACTCTACAGTCTGTTCACCTAATGCTCTGGAACAAAGACAGACCTCCAAGCTGTCATCAAAAAAAAAAAAAAAAAAAAAGCTGGATTTACTCATTTTTCAGTGTTTTGTAATGGAACAACAAGCTACTTTTGTAAGCATACCTTGCAATCTCCTGGTGGTAGTCATAGTCCTCACCCTCTTCTAACCACTCCATCGAACCAGTGGTTGGATTAGCTCTTCCACAAAAGGTCTTCATGATCAATCTCAATTTGTATTGTATTATTTATGTATTGTGTGCAGCTTTGCTTTCACTTCAATATAATACACCAAATACTGGCTGTGAAAAAAACCCAAGCCAACGATAAAACTTTCAGTAAACACAACAAGCATCACTTTAGCTCTTGTACATTTCCCCCACATCACCTGCCTTGGCAAGAAGTACTGGTGACCGCTTTACACTTTTTGCATAAGGACGTTTTAAGCTAAAATCTGTCACCTAATCCTAGGCTGAAAGGGGACCCTGAAGATCATCTAGGTCTAACCTCTGAGAACACAGCGCAGAAAAGAAACAAACAGCAGTAAATCCTCATGGAAGAACACCCCGTAAGTCGGGCCGGCGGCCGCCTTTCTCCCGCAGTCCCCACACCCTGCCCGAGAGGGACCTGTAAACCCCGCGCCGGCACCGGGACCGGGACCGGGACAGGCCCCGACCAACCCCGCCTCAGGCACGAGCTGCGACGGGGGCCGGCCAGAACCTTCTCCGCCATCCCCTGCCCGGAACCAGCGCAGCGGGCCCGAGAAGCTGCGGGATAGTCCCTGCTCTGAGCCCCAGGCCGCCAGCTCCGCAAGCCGCGTGTGCCTACCCCGGACGCCGCGTGTGCCTTCCCCGAGCACCGCGGGCACTCCCCCTCAGCCCCGGTCCCGGTCCTGAGGCGCCGGCCCGGCTCTCCCCGCGCGAGGGCGGAGCTGCGCGGGCGCTGCCGCCCCTTCCCGCGGGCGCCATGGCGNCGTGCGGCGGAAGCGCGGCGGCCCCGAGCCGGCCGAGGCGCTGCTCCTCGCCTGCAAGCGGCGCCGGGCCGAGCCCGTGGAGAACAACCTCTTCAAGCTGGTGGCGACCGTGTCCTCCAAGGTAGCGGGCCCGGGGCAGGCCGGGCGGGGCGGAGTGGGCCGGCCGGAGCTCCTGGAGTGGTTGGGAAAGCCGCGGCTCGCTCCGGGTGCTCCTCCTGGGTCCTTCGGGCTCGGCTTTGGATGCGGTGCGCTGGAGTGTAGCCCGGCCCCGGGCAGCGTCCTCCTGTCCCGGTAGCCGAGGGCAGGGCAGGGCCAGAGGCTACGGGCCACAGCTCACAGGGACCGCCGTGACAAGCTGTGCTCAGCACTCGCCTGTCTACACTTAGAGACTGTTCTTCACTTGGAAACGACAGAACAGTCGATAAGTGAAGCTTGAATTTCTGCTGTGTGAGATGCTGAAGCTTTCAGCCCTACAAGGATAACAACTACCATCCGCCATCCAGACTTTTGTATTGAATAAGACTGTTTTGGGAAATGGTCTTCTTAGGACACTGTAAAGGATATTATGCCCTAAATTTAGGTCCGTTGCAGTCTTCCAAAGGCATGTGTTTTTGTTTGGACGGTTATTCTGTATCACAGAGTTATTTAAAAATCAAATTGAAACAGTCTTAGGACGTATGTTCTATATCTTGTACTTTCCTGCCCTCATAACAAGGGAATATTATGATTGTTATGTTGCTTAAAGTAGTAGTAGAAGTTACTTGAATGTTGTTAGGATTGTTGGTACTGCAGTTGTTCATCCCTTCTAGAAAGGAGTATGACTCGCTATGTCAATGTTATCATGATGTTTCTCATCCTTTTTTTCCCCTTTTTTCCAGAACGAACCAGTTCAGAAGTATGTTAAAGATGCCATCACGCGAGACAAGGCAGCTGAAAGCCTGCGCCCCTCTGCAGGAAGCACCCAGCGAGTGCTCCAGGAGCTGCGCTCTGCCCGGCAGGCGCAAAGGAAGGAGAACCGGTACCGTGTGATATCCAGCCACCGGCCCGGCTGCAGTGAAACAGCTGCACTCCCCACACACGGGCAGGCTGCGCTCCCGGGGGACAGCCCAGACTCTGAAGCACAGCAAGATGCTTCACCACAGGAGAGCAGTGCTGCCCATCAGAGTTCAGAGTGCTGTGGGAAATTCCAGCTGTTTGATATCGTACAAGAAGAGGAGATGGTGGGAGACTCCAGCATAACCACTGCAAACCCAGAGGTCAGCTATGCACCTAGTGTGCTTGAAGTACTTTGGTTGAGTGGTACTTGTGGGCAGACTGCTGTGGGAGTTTGCTTGCACTTAAGATTCCCCTATTTAATAGGAGCTTTAACTAGATTGCAAGCTGGAATGTTTCATGAGGATCCTAAGTCCACTAATGTTGAAACAGACAGTGTGTGGAGCTGCTGCCTAGGAAGGGTTTTTTCTTTGCCCTAGTCTGATGTATGGTCTCTGTTTATGATGCCCTGGTCTCTGTTTATTTGTCAGGTGGATCTCTGAGGTTTTTTATTATTTCCTCTGCCTAGAAAAGGAAAAATCTAATTCAGTGTCTTTCATCTACCCAGATGCCTAGGAACAGCAGTTGTAGGCAAGATTCCCTCAAGGAAAAAATGCTTTTGGGTCTCCTTTCTCAGGGTTCCAATATACAGTTTTATTGTATCTTTTGTTCTAGCATAACTCCAGCTATTTGATAGACTGCTTAAGCCCCTACATGCTGTTTTCATTGATATTAGGAGTTCAGTATGTTTTCAGTTGGAGGAGTATCAGATCAATGTCTAGCATGGTTTTAAGTATACAGAAGCTGTACCTTCTCTGTAAGGCTGCAGATCACTGAAGCAAACTCATTGCAAATAATTTACTAGGGAGGAGAAAACATGAAGAAATTTCTTCTGTGTTAATGTTGAAGGAAGGAAATAAAAAACTGTATCTGTAGGGCCTGCCAGCATTTTTATGTTCACCTGTCACATTTCCATTGTTTCTCCTGCACACTGTGTAAACTGTAACCTACTTGCCTGTTATCCATGCTAACACTGTCTGCACGTGTTCCTGCAGTGCTGCAGGTGTAATGCTCTGCACAGCACGGGCTGTCTTAAAACCTGTATTTTCAGTCAATGAGTCAGCAGAAACAGCAGTTCTGTGGAGCTGTCATATCCCCTTCAATAATTTCTAATGGGCTGGTCACAGAAGTTTTATTATCTGAATCATGTACTAGGGAAACGTGCATAGTACTACAATAATTGGAAATTTTTGTTCTAGGCTGCCAGTGTTCTAAAAGCATTCCAATGGGAAAGTGTTTCAGTCTTAGATTTCAGAGTGGCATCCTTGGGTTGCCACAAAGAAAATTGTTGGCTGTAAATAAGACTTTGCAAGACTTTAGTGGAAATATGCATTTTTTATTTTTTCTCAGCAGAAGACTGATCCAGATGCAATTCTCTGCAATGCAGTAGAGATGATCCGTGAGCGTTTAAATGTTTCTGAAGATGGTAAGAAAGAACCCTGTGACAAAGAAGATGAGTACGTTTATGACATCTACTATAAGGAAACATCAGCCCCTGATTGGATTGAAAATATCCTTTCTGTACAGCCTTATAGAGAAGAATATGAATGGGTAAGGGTGTGGAAAAAATAATCTTTCTCAAATAGAAAGGTCACAAATAAAAGATGTTTAAAGTCCTGCTGCCATGCCAAGAAAGGTCCTTCAGGATAGATACTACATGTGTGCTCAGTGACTTCTGTGTTAGGCCTTTTGTAACTGCCAGTTCCTGCAGGTTACTGTTGATCCAAGGACATCATATGACAAAATAGAAGGGATGCTGCTCATGTAATGAGAAGAATCTGCTTGTGATTAGGAGGCAGCCATTAAAATGTCATTGTAAATATGACTGGAAAGAAGAGCACGGGGGGGACACACAACTTTTACAGTATTTGAGGACTCGACTTAAATCTTCATATGAGATATTTTTTCATAATAAATTGTTCTTCAGTGACTGTGGAGCTAGGAAGTTTACTGTAAGCTTTAGTCTTGTGCTGTATAGTTCCTGTGATCAACAGACTTGAATATTGGGAACCAGAAGCTACTTTTTCTCTTCCTTGATCTATTACACTACTGCTGAAATGAGTAGGATTAAGTTAGGTATTAGCATTTAAATGCTGAAGTGGAACATGTACATGTGTGACTTAACTGATTTTTCACCTAAAGCAGATTTGAGGTGTTATGGTGAATACAGTGACAACTCAAATTCTGCTGCAGTGTGTCTTGTGTCACTGCAGAATTCCTTCTGCCTGCCATCAGTAAATATCTGCTGGCTCTTTCTGATCTGTACAGGATTGCACAGGTGGATGCAAACCCAGTTAACATTCACTCTAAATACAGACACTCAGCATTATGTTTTTTGTTAACATGCAGGCAAATGATGATCCTGGTCCAGAGGAAGTATATGAAGATGAAGATGATGAAAATGATGAAAATAACTGGCGTAATGATTATCCTGAAGAAGATGAATTCTTACCTGGTGAAGATGGAGAAAAAGGTACACCTGTCATAAATGCTGTTTGCTTTCCTCCTGTGCATGTATACATTCCCTCTTTTTTACTTGCTGTCCCTAAAAAAGCAACTTAGCTGAGCACTGCTGGGGTAGCATTCTGCTTTTATAATGGTGAAATCTGCATAGAAGAGGATTATCTTTCTTGTAACTAGAAGACATATTAGTGTTTTTGAAAAGACAAAATTGAGAAATCAAATTGAGGCTGCTGCAATTGCAAAGGTTTGCTTGCTTAGAGCAGGAATTCAGGACTTGGGTCCACATGCCTGTGAAACACTGCCTCTGCCTTCTGAAGTCCCTACCCCAGAGTACTTCAAGCACAGCTCATACAGAAGTTGTTCAGACTTCATTAGTTTCTCAAGAAGCTTAAACTTGTCTGATTAACTTAGTTAAGTAAAAAAAAGGGATAATGTAGAAATGTTGATGCTTTCTCTACAGACTCTGAAGAGAGCTTCAGTGATGAGGACCGATGTTACAGGAGAAGAACGTGGGACAAATACAGACAGGAGGTTTTGCAGGAATTCGGATACGATGAGATTGAAGATTTAGGTTCTGACTAACAGCCTGGTTTGGAGATGAAATGCATACTGAAGGTGAATGTCTGCAGCTGTACGAGAATGTACTATCTGAGCAGCCAACTTCAGCTGGTGGATATTAAACAGATGGGTGTGACTATGCCCACTTAACAACACAGATTTTGTTCCAAGAACAAGATGCTCTATGCTTTAAAATAGAATTTCCTGCCCATTGCATGTGTTGAGCGAAGGGACCTTTTATTTATTTTTGTTTTCCCAAAGCTGCATGCCCAGGGTTTGTAACTGTAACAAATGTACCCCCACATAGAGGGAGGTACTGTTGGCAGCAGCCCTTTGGGGATTCATGACTACTGTGTCAGGTTTCACAGGAAGATCCATGTGTCTGCCCTGATGGTAAGTGGAGGTCCTGGAAAAAGGCACTCTATTCTACTGCTTTCTACTTCATTTGTTCCTAAGTCTCAAGTTACTTTCTTCACAAGTGTTTGAGCATATGAAATGCCTTGTTCATTATTCTCTCCAGTAATTTTACTACTAGTTTAGAGTAGAACAATGTGCGTTTAAATTGTAAATAAATTTTTTTTTTACCAAGTTTTCTTTACTCATTTAAAGATCACAGAAGTTGGTAGAGTTGAACCCAAGTCACCATTTTGCACTTGTACATCTTTAAAACAATCCCATTGTACTTGTTTGGACACACAGAGTATTTCAGCACTCCTACCCGAGTCTGTAAAAAATAGCTAATAGGATTAGCTCTTAGCTGGTCAATGTCATTCATGAACTGGAGGCTGCAGCGGTGCTTAGGCAAATCAGTTTTGACTGGTAATGGCAAAGTAGTGAAGGCAAGGTATTTCCATTTGCTTCAGAGAAAGGTTAACATGGCAGTGCAAAAATCCAAATATCCCCACTGTTATTCAAGTTACTGATGCAACTGTGGTGCACCCTTGGAGGTGTGTATTGCTTCAGCCATAATCTTGTAATTACAAGATTTAGTTCAACTTAAATGTACAAAACCATATATATGGCCAAACTCAAGCCAACTGAGATAGAACTCAGCCAAACTAAGGTGAAAATCTCAGGTATGTTTGAAGTGCCAGACAAAAAGGCTGGCTTCTTGTTGCCTTTTGCTGCACAAAAACTCAGTATCACAACTGTCCTGATTTTAGGCTTACAGCTTTGGAATTAGAATGTACAGCTACGAATTAGTATGTCTGTGCTGTGATAGTACTTTTTACTTCTGTTCTATTTCTAGTTTTTCCTCCCTGCTACTTAGCTGTCAAGATCTAGTATCTGCCACAGAAATTCTGCTATAGAAGGAGAAAAAAAAGTGGTTTCTGTGAGGTTTTAGATGGTCATTTTCTAGTGAACAGCACTGAAATTTATAAAGGGAATTTTTAAATTTTTTGTGTTCATTGAAACAGTTCAGCAACAAATGCTCACAGTCTTCAAACTGAACGTTTTAATTTTGGAAGTTTCACAAAACCTAGCAGAAATTGACAAAGTACTAACAAGTTAACAAGAAAAAAAAAATCAACAACCATTAATCAAGTCTTCAGTGCCAAGGTGCTTTGCTGATTAAATCCTTGCCACAGTCAGATACATTTCCATGTAGCATACAGAATAAAATACCTATCTTTAAGGAAGAAAGGTTGGTTCAGTCTATAAATAATGGAGCAGAACTTAATTTATCATTGGGGCAGAAAAACAAATGTGAAATAGTTCATTGTGACCAGTTTTCTTCTGGGATAAGAACTGAGATAGTACAGCAAATCAGTTCATGCAAACATCCATCAGAGTAAAGCTGGAAATGACTTGGTCTTTGGAGTCAAAGTGGATTTTGGTCTAACTAATAATACATTACTTCACCATCTGGTTCTGCAGAAATCTAATTTGATCCATTAGCTCTTATCATTTTCATACCAATTCTGAAGAAGAAACAGTATTGACACACAGCTTGTGTGAGTAGGTAATCATTATCCAATGAAAACCTGCCCTGAAAACATGCCACAGTTCAGGAGGATGACACAAGGGCATGATCTACGTTGGAATCCATCTGCAAGTAAGAACATTTTCAGCATTTCTGAAAGACCACCAAAAACAGTTTTTCTGTGTCTTCCAGTTCCAGCTCTTTCCTTTTGTTTTTGTAATTACTTTATCCTCCTTCCTGCTTCTTGTAATGGCCTTAAATTTTAGTTGGATTTGATTTCTAACTTCTTTTCTTCATTTGGGTCCATCTCTGTTAAGACACAGTAACAGAGCAGCTGCATGTTTCGTGTCACTGCACCTGCACAGAAATTGGAGATAGATTAGAACAAGAGCCACCTATCTCAACTCTAATTACAAAACACATCTGGCTAATGAAAGCTGTCAGGAATGCTGTCTCCCTTCTCTTTAGAGAAACAAACAGTAAAAGTTAATACAGTAACTGTCTCTCACTCATTTTTTTTAACAGATAGTAACTGAACTGTTCTGTTGATATAGTAGGGTGTTTTGCTTCTTAGGCACCCTGCCCAGTAACAGAAGTAAAATCTTTTTTCTCTATAATTAAGAATGTAAAATTGGTGGATTAAAAAAAGTAAAGCTAACAGCACACAGGGAAAGCTACAAGATTACAGAATATGTACATATATGCTGCTACTGCTGCAGCCCACATCCTGCTTTCAGCTAAGATTCTGCAATAATCCTTCCTTAGCACATCTCTCATCATAGCTGTCTCACACAGTAACTATAACAGGAGAGCACTGATGAAGAAAAATGTGCAATTTAAGTGCTAAAAATGTGTAATACAACAGAAGGCAAAATTTTCATTCTTCACTGACATAAAATCTATCCATCTTCAAGTAACTGATTCAGTAAAACTGAACACCAAGAATCTTCAGACTTTCTATAGTCATGAACCTTGGTTAAAATAAAGACTTTTTTTCTGATGTTCTGGCTATTGCCAAACAGTGTTTGCACAGTATCAAGGCTTTCCTTTTCTCTTACTCTGCTCTTCCTGCAGCCTGCAGGATGGGAGAGGGCAGGAAGTTAGGCAGGAAGATAGCCAGAACAGCTCACCCAAACTATGCAAAGGGCTATTTCATGCTATCTGATGTCATGCTTAGCAACAGAAATGGGTTGAGCAAGAAGTGTTTGCCTGTGGGAGTGGCTTTCCATACAACTGTTGTGTGGAATCTGGCTGCACACTCGACTGCCTGTGAGATGTGTGATTGATTACTCTTGCAGCAGCAGGGTTTTTTCCCCTCTTCACTTACTAAACTTTCTTTGACTTGATCAACAGGTCTTCCCACCTCTGTTGTTCTGTTCAGTCTCTCGTGCTGCTGGGGGTGCTGGTGAGCCAGCAGCTCCCTGGGTACTCAGCTGGTGTCAGCCACAACAACCCCTTCCATCAACACACCAAGAGTCATCTATTTACTTTCCTCTTTCCTAACAGCATCTCTAGCTAACAAAGAAACTTACCTATAATCTTGTTAATAAATTGAGGTCTCCTTGATGCAGGTAAATAGACTCCCAAGAAAAAGAATGGAATGCCAGATAAAGCAATGGCAATTCCAATAATTGAATTTACAAAGTCACTATAGAGTGGCACTACCACCAGAAATACTGTGCATACACAGAATATTATTGGGAAAGCCAGACTCAGCTGCAGACAGAAAAAAACAGAACACAATGTTACTGAAATATTCATTGTCTACAGTTACAAACACGACCATACAGACTCTTCTCTCTGAAAGCCACTTTGTGAAATTTTCTGCTCTTCCTCTCATGTATCTGGCCATTTAGGACCATAAGTAAATTGCAGAATTATTCTTAACAGAACTGTTGCTAAAAATGGCAAAAGTAATCACATATGGTAACTGCTGTGCTGAAAGAAAGTGCATAGTGGCATGAAGTGTTTTAGACAAAACCAGTAAAACTTGGGAAACAAGAATTACTGACATTTTTGAGTAGAGTATCAACTTGAAGTATGAGGTTATTAGAGGATCAGGTATCATCGGAGCTAAATGTGATCCACAAACAGAGTTACTGAACTGGAGCATTCCCAATCAGAGATTTCTGCTGCTAGATAAAAGGCTAACTACTGTGTTAGGCTATTGAGACATTCTGCAGTGGGCAGACAGAAGGGATACTGAGTGAACTAGCATATAATAATAGAGTACACTGACACAATTTCTTATTCTTACCTAGCAGACAAGCTAACCTTCATAGTACAATATAAAATGGAAACCATGCTTTATATCCTGATCAATTTGTAACCTTTAAACTTAACATGTATGGTCTAGATTTTAGACAGTACTTTTATATGATATGGAAGGCAGGGATTTTAAACAACTGTAAAATAAGTATTACCTTAAGAGGTCTTGGCCGATCTGGTTCTTTCCAACGTAGATATAACTGCCCAGCAATAGACAGACCAACAAAAAACCAGTAACTGAAGCTGAAGTAATTAATTAGCTGGAAGACATCTTCCACACCCAGGTAAATAAGGGTCATAAAACACTGTCAGAAAAGAACAAGAGTAAGAATCTAAACCCAAAAGTTTGGAACTTTACTGTTTATGGTGCTTTTGGCCTTTAAGTAACACTTTATACTCCTTGGTGTTTGGCATAATTTTATGCTTCAAAAAATCACTCTCTCAGCAATCACTTGGATGACAGTACATTTTAAGTTATCTCTTGTGAATTTTTTAAAGTTTTCCTTCAAACAATTCATATTATTTTTCTGAAAAAGTTGTCTTAATTGACTGGATCATAATAAATTACATTCTGCTTCAGGGGACTGGGTTTCTCAGAGCTGCATTTAGATGCAATAAGGATCTGAGAGAAGAACTTTCAGTTCTAGGAATTATTTATTCTTGAACAACAGAAATCTTTTATATCCAGTAATGTCAATTATAAGTTGCAGTTGGCTGAAAATGCAATCCATGATATACAGAACACATTTCTTATGGAACGGTCTTCTGCTAAATTGACGTTCTGATTTCAGCATGAAATACAATACGTACATGGACTAGTTCTTTTATACTTTTCTCATGTTATTTTTTATACATATCTATTTGTGTACATTTTTCTAGCCCTGTGTTGAAGCTCCATTTTGAGGGAAGCTGTGCTGTGTGTCCCATCTAATCAGTTGAAAAGAAAAGCAATAACAACTTGCATTGAAGAGCAGTGCTGGCACAGGTGTGAACCTCTTTAAGTGGATCATAGACAACAGATCAGGAAGGTGACCTTCCCGAGATCCTACAAAAAATAGCCTGAAAAAAAGCAGCAGAACACATGTTGAGACCACAGGCAAGAGAGAATATACTACATAAAATCAAAGCTTAACATCAGTCAAAATAAATATTTACACCACTGAATTTCTGCCCTTTAAACTGGAAACTGGATTCAAACCTTCTTATAAAGATGTAGCATTCAACAACCATTGAAAGATAGAGAAGCTTTTAGAAACATGCTGTTAACAACTGTCGTGGCTAGAAACAGGCTTGGAGCAGAGAAAACTCAGCTAAAGCCATTAAGTTAGAATATTCACAGACTGCAGAGAATATTCTCACACACTTGTATTCAAAACAATCCCTGTTCTCAGGCGAGCTTAACATCAACATAGGCAAGAATGTTAAACAATAATTGCACCTGCATAAATAATACATGTGCTTTCTTATAATTGGTTTAGAGTAATTGTTTTAGAATTTTATCCAATGGAGTTTTTTTTTCCCATTATGTACTTATATATATTGAGTGTAGTTTCTTAATAAAAGCCTTTTTTGCCTTCTGGATTTAACTGGAGTCTATGTGTCGTGTTATGACTCAACAGTGACAAACAACCATTTAAAAAAAATCATCCTACAGGTAAAATAGACAACATCTACAGTAACTGAAGCAAATTTCTATTGTTTCTCAAAATTCTAAAAGCTAGTCCTGAAAACATTCCAGCTTAGGGAAGAATAGTTTTCAATGCCAATCAGAAGAGATTGCCAGGTCCCTAAAACGTTGTCACTCAACCACATGCTCAAAAAACAACAACATCATTTTATTACCAACTGTTCTATATTGACTGCTTCATCAAATGATCATATTTCTTCTCAATAGAGGCACTGCAAACTCATTCAATGGATAGGAAGAATCTTAAAATGCCTGAATAAATCTATGTAAAACTTTTGCTAGTTACATCCACAATCAGAGCTCAAAGAAAAGGTTCTACACTGTATCCTAAGCTTTCTGATTGAAGCTTCATAGCAGTAGCAAGTATTTTAGAGTTTTTCCAAGTACATAGTTTTAAAATACTGATTTTAAAGGGTCAGTAAGTTTTGGGTAAATACATTTGAAAACAAAAACTTGCTAGAATTATTCTATCAAGTAAAATGGAAGGTAATGCAAACAATCAGAAGGCCTGAGGACTCACCACACAGACAAAATTAATTTCATCTTTAATTGTGCACTGCATACACTCAGGAATGCTCTGGGGAAGCAAGGCAGTGTTAAGGGTGTACATACACACACACACACACACACACAGAGGTTTACTTAGATCTGTTGTTTTATTGAGGCTATTCATTATAGGTTCAATTAAAAATGTATTTTTGCCTCTCTCATAATAGATCAGCGTAACAGTAACATGTAAAAAGACTTATGAACATTTGTCAAACTGAAAGAAAGATGCACTACCTTGATGATGCTAGAATTGAAGCATTAAGTCCACCAAAACAAGAAAAGGCTACAGCAATGGGAATTGTCCAGCTGAACATACCAAACACCTCGTCAGCAAATGTCTGATGAAAGGGAAAAGAAAAGGAAACATGAAAATATCTGCAAAAAAGAATATGTAAAACAAAGACATCAGAGCTTTTGTACTACGTTTGTATGGAAAAATAGTAATATAGTATGGACACTCCATAATGCAGCACAAAGAATCACACAGCTTTGTTATTTATTTATGGATTCTAAATAGGCACAAACTTCTTTAGCCAAGCATCTGAAGTCATATTTTTGCTCACAAAGGTAAACAAAATGTTTGAGAATTTTCTTCCCAATCCTAATACATTTTATTATCTAACTGACCTACGGAACTCTAGTGAACATTCTTTGGATTACTAAAAGTATTATCTAACCAGAGATGTGCCATATTGCAGTGGGTAACCACAGCCAACATCACACCTATGGTTTATAGATGTTATTCTAGGAATCTATTTTATTTTCTTTCTTTTGCAGTTTCCTAAGCAACATGATTTTTTCCTTTAGCTCCACTAGCAGGGCCTCTGGGCTCTACTCTCACAACTTGGCAAACGACAGAGCAACTGATCTTATCACTTGCTTAATTGTTAATGCTGCTAGACAATACTGCAAGCAGCTCTGGTGACTGTCCATAGTAGAGCTCTGAAACCAAGAAGTCAGGAGAATCAAAGTTTCACAGTAAGGGCTAAGAGCCACTGATTGCCAGCAATCTTGGATCTAAAACAAAAATGGGTAATAATCTGCAATATACTGTCCTGGTCTATTCTGTTCAGCCCCCTGGATGTGGAAAAAAGTGAGAGAGACTTGGAATATCAGACAACACATTTGAAAAATGAAGAAATTTTAACTCATGCAGACTGATAGGTATTCTAGCTCCCATCTTGGTCAGAGCATTGGGCATATCTGGTTAGCATTAGTGTGAAGTCAGGCAGAAATCCCCTCATGCTGTGTTCAGAGGACATGGGTGGAAGCCTTTCTTCCCATCCCAGTTCTACCTACACACAATTAAATCACCTCCGTGATTTCTTTTACAGAAGCAAACTAGCAGTCATGGTAGCAAAAGAATCATGTCTACACTAGACAGCATGAAGTCACTATTTATGGAAACAGAAAGCTACATACTCATGTATAAGTAGTACTCAAACAAAAATTTGAACATTTTATACCTCAGCAAGTGGCAGTAATCCAATCTCTTTATGAAGCTTTCTCTAAATTGCTTTCTTATCTCTCTCTTGCTTTATCAATTTCAAGATCCTCAGACATAACAACAGTAATTCAGCTTTCAGCAGTTTTGTCCATTTCAAACTTTTCTTCAGTTTTTGGTATTTTAGTATTTGTAAACACCTCACCCTTCACCTCCCCTTCAAAGCACTGGTCTTCATCATAACATTTATGAGCTAAGGAGCTCAAGGTGATAAACACTCAGAGCTGGCCTTTATCTGTACCATATGAAGTTATCTCAATTTAACAGTGGTCAAATATTGATTTAATTGCTCCAGGAACCAGATCATCAAGAGCAGTGCACCACAATCTGTTTTCTTCATGTTTTTGCAGGTCAAAAAAGCCTAAAAGACTTAATATAGTTGGTTTGGGGGTTTTTTTATTATACAAGTGTTTGATTTTCATGGGACAAAACGTCATATAATGTCAATCTTTAGATCCCAAGATGCTGAGAAATTTACTCACATAAACCAAGGCTTGGTCAGCTACAGTTTCCTGTTCTTTGTCTGCATTGGAAAAGTGCTTTGTCCAGCACATTATCCAGGTTATGGGTCAGAATCCAACTCTGCTGTGTACCACCATTAACACTAAAAAGCAGAATGTATTCCATCCTTTTGTGTAATTTAGTTGAGCCTCAAAGGCAGACAGGATTTCCTGCTGCTAAAGGACAATGCAAAACCACATAATCACTTCAATGGAACTTTGCCTAAAGGCCCCAAGTCAATGCATCAACTCTGTCACCCTGGTTCTCAGAAAGGCAACCTCTCTTCCTGAGCTCTTTTAGTTTATCCATCTTAGCACAGCTTCCCTCAAAATGGAGCTTCAACACAGGGCTAGAAAAATGCACACAGATTCCTACAGATATGTATAAAAAACNATAATTCCTAGAACTGAAAGTTCTTCTCTCAGATCCTTATTTCATCTAAATGCAGCTCTGAGAAACCCAGTCCCCTGAAGCAGAATGTAATTTATTATGATCCAGTCAATGAATTAAGCCAACTCCTCCAGAACAAGAACGAGGACAAGATGAAAATACTAATAAGCAATTGTTGTCATATTTTAAAGGAATATTTAAACCTGAACTGCTGATTTCTGAAGCCAAACAGCAAGTGAAATTACCAGACACAAAACTCCTGGAGGATTTTTTGTTTAAATATATGAAGTTAAGATACAGAACAAGATGTTAGAGAACTAAGATGTTTAGTAAAATTGCCTAAAGGATAAGCATTTATATAAGCAATATTAACAGCTGAAGCTACAGAAGACATAGAAAACTGGTGAAGGTAATCTTATGCTGAAGGATGTAAATTAGCTAATATATCATTTGGAGAAATTTTTCCCCCCAAAGATGTTCTTTGCAAGCATTTTCCACTTCCTTTTGAAACATCTGGTAATGGGCCAGTGTGAATGACTGTGCAGGAGTAACTCAAAGGCTATTTCCATCCTGTAGTGTATATCCAGTTGCTCTAAGATATGCTAGTACTGTTTCACACATCTTAGAAAACAACAAACATTCATATGAACAGTAAAACCCACAAATTACATACAGAGCAAAATGCTACAGATTCAATGTATTCTGGATGCAAGCTATGTTCTACATCAACTGTTGATCCAGCTCAAAGCCTAAATAAGTGATTTCCCTAGAGCTGTACAAGTCAGACTCTTCAAAAGAGAGAGTAATGTAGTGACCTCTACCAAACACTGTCATTTCCAATGTACTTTTTAATGCTGTAGTTGGGATTCCCAACAGAGCAAAGGGTAGAGAAACTTCCAAGAGCTAAACTTGAGGTGAGGCAATGCAAAAGACTATTTTAATTGAGAATAATCTAAAAAAAGTTCAGCTTGGTCTGCCAAGTAGATCTGTGCAAAATGACTTTTCAGCAAAACTAAGTTGAAAGGTACCTACAGTTTGGCCAATCTATCTATTGATATTAACCAGCTTAACATGAACATAAAGACCCACCTACCTTTAGGCAGGTGTTTTTTGACAGGGTTTCGCCCTCATTTATAACAAATTACTACTACTCAGACACTTGAGTATAAATTTAGAAATCCTTCAATACCCTCCTTTCAACAGGTGCCAAGAAATGTCTTCTCTGAAGCTCAGTTAGAGTCTCTTGTGAACAAAGACAAACCTAAAGATCTCCCCAGTGCTTCTTGCTAAAAGAGTTACTGAAGTGTAAGTAAAAGCAGCCACGATAAACAATCACTGCATGCACATCAGAGGATTATTTTGCATCAGAAGGCAGGGCAGAGAAAAGTACAACACGAAATAAAGTTATCAAGCACACACACTGAATGTACTGCACCAAGAAGGGAAGGGGGGGAGGAAAAAGGAGAAGAGTTAGTGGCTGCTTTCTGCTAAAACCACAATTGTACCATCATGGATCCTCCACAAACAAGCCAGACCTGGGCTCTGAGCTGAGCTCCTCAGCAATTCCACTTTGACTACCACTACTTCTGGGAGTTGTGAAGTGCATTTATAAAAACAAAAGAGCTGGCAACAGAGGAAAGAATGGAGCATTCACAAAGGCATGTGGAGGATGACAGAGGAGCCTACCTGGAGGCAGCTATAAGCAGAAACATTTAGTCCACCATAACAGGAGAAAGCCACCACTATGGGGATGGATATCATCTCAGGATTCTTCTGAGAAAGTCTAAAGAGCAAGAAGGATTAAGAGATTAAATTGTCATCTCTGTTACAGTCTGACAAGTCCTGTAGTCCAGACTTGAATTATAACTGCTTCTAACAGCTTGGAAACAGAATTCAGAGAATTGCTGATGTAACACTTGCAATTACAGATAAAGTTCTTTTATGCCCTCCCATCCACTGGATATGTAAGGTATACATAGATACATGCACACTGTAGGACATGCACCTGGAATTGTTCCCCTTAGTTTCCTTTTTTTTTTCAAACCATCATCAGGGAACAATAATGAAGGAAGAGTCTTCCAGCCATGTACTTCTCAGCTGAACTGCCCTTATTTCATCATGACTAAAATGTTACATTACTCCCAGAAGAATGGTCAAAAATTGAATTACAGCTTTGTTTCAAGGCATGAATGACTGATTAAACCATGTTTTATTTTTGTCTTGCGTTAGTTTGATCTCATGATCATCAGCTAGTAACTTGTGAATGGTTTGCAAGAACACTTTTTTGACCTTTTAAAGGTCCAAACAACAGTTCTTAACAAACAGGTTGAACTAAAAGCAGCAGAAATCCCCGCATCAAGAGCTGCCACAGCAAAATATACAGGATACTGCCTCACACTCAGTAATTCAGGCACACAGATGAGTAGCAAGACCCACATTCATGTTACAAATCACAAGATGAGAAATGTTTCATCACACTTAGCTGCATGTTAGAAGTGCACTTAGAGGCACACAAGAAATGTCAGACTA
>VZTR01033429.1:514471-633994 GCA_013400775.1 Chaetops frenatus | reverse complement strand
ACACTAATTTTACAAAAGGTTTTCTAACTGCAATAATAAACTTGTCAGTTGAGAGAACAAAACACCTGAATATGGGAATTTTGAAAGGTCAACATGCAGTAACCCAAACTACATGTGCATCTAGTAACCTCTGAACATACAAGCTCTTGCAGGCACATCTTTCTGGAGAGAATATTCTTCCTTTATCACAAGGCCAACACCTGTATACTAAAGCACAGAAAATCTGACCTGACATCCCTGAACTAGAGGGAAGATGTGAAAATTATAAATATTATTTTCAATCAATCAAAAAGGTAACTTCTACTGAAATTGAGTACAAAATTTTTATTGAAACATATTACATCATTCATCTCCAACTCATTAATCTTTAGAGACTGTGTTCTTTTAAATAATGCAAAGGGAGTTCCTCATCCTGTTTAGTTGGATGCCTTCTGATTTATTTTCCCCTCAATACTCCAAATAAACACTTTCAAGATGGTTAATTACTAACTACATATTTTATCATTTACATGAATCAATATCTAGCATCAGATACATCAGAAGACATCAAATTTCACACTTAAAATCAGACCAAAATTTTTCAAACTTCCAGAAACTAATCACTGCCATCTCAGAACTTAAAAGCTTGAGTGCTATGAGGCACCTCCAACAAAATTAAATTAACTAGGAGAGAGACATCCACACAGCTTCTATAGATGAGTGTGCCCAAAACTGCAAAGGAAAAGCAAGGTAAATTTATCACACCAGTTGTTACCTGTTCCTGTTGCTATTTATTCTGCCACCTATCTTGTGCCAAATTCATTTGCAATCACTTAACTACCTGACTTTCTGTTAGTGGTGTAGTAGAGCTAAGTCTTCAAAAAGATTACCCTATAAATTCACAAGATTATTTGTTTCCTTTACAAGAGAAAATTCAGTTATTATCTGTAAATGCATAAAATCATTAATCAATTATCAATATGATGTGATTATCAGAAAGCTGTGCAAAACAGCAGAACAAATAATCAAAGCAGATGTTTTCATGACTAATTTGGCTGTATGAAGTGGATTTAAAAGAACACTTGTGACCCATAAAAATATCATTCAACTCCAAATGGAGTCTTTTCATTTCCATGAAAAGAACTCGGGACAGGACATGTTGCAAATGTTTTTCAGAAGGCAATTCACCCTGAACAAATGTCAGCAGAAGAAACAAGAATATTACAGCTATTATTATGACATCCAACTGCCATTTGAAAACATGCCATGTTCATTTTCAGCCCTTACAGCAAAAGGATAAAACTGCATAAAGATTTTAAGAACTGATCCCAAATGTAAAATACCGTTTTGGTGGTAATTACACAGCTTTATGATTTCTATCTCACATATCCTAATCATCATTACCATTTCCTCCTGAACACCTTCCAAAATACAAACCAACCAGAAGGATACACATTACTTGGAATACTCAGGCATTTTGATGATTTAAGTCACTTGAGTAATTCAAATCACATCAAGCCTGGTGTCTTAAGGCAGAGCCAGTTTTGCAAGAAGAATAACCATGATTTACTGGAGTTCAGAGGTGCATTTAATTACCTGCAACTACAGACTCAGTCCCTATTCAAGTGCCTCCACCTGCACGTGACTGCAGTTCTATAGTTTTGTTACTGATGACCTTGACTGTTTCTTGCCCTACTATCTCCACCCAGGAAAGAACAACCACAGTATCTCTCAACCTAGCCTGTTTTGTCCCCCAATTCTCCTTCCTCCCCTCCAAGCCTGCTTTTGTTATTCCCAGTTTTGGGAATCTGCCAGCAACTAGGATTTGCATGAAGGTGTGTACAATAGCTCACTGAAGATTTGATACTTCATTCTCTTCTCTAGTCTTGTTTGTTCTATATGCCTTTTGAAGCCTTCGGGGCAGGAATTGTTTATTTACCTGAGTCACATGATGATACCACCTCTGACAAGATCAAAACTATTGGCAGGTTTTTTCTTTCAAGTACTTCACTTAATCTTAAGTGGAATCAGAATCTGCAATTGGAAAAAATCTTACCAAGGAAGAGGGAAAGCACAGACCAGAGAAAACTGAAGCTGTGTCAGAGAAAAAACACATACATTAAAATCCATGATTCTGTCACAAGATCATTATTTCACTGGAAACAGAAGAGAGGCTTGGAAGAGGAGAACCAGAGACAAATAATATACATTTTCTAACATACAACAATCCTAATATACTGCAGCTAAAAATACTATTAGAACAATCTCTAACGCTGACAAAGCCCAGCCACAGGAGTGCTATGGCTAATTCAGGGTTCTGCCTTCACACAAGCTGACCAACACGTGGATTTCCTCATCACTCACCCTTGTGCAATAAAGTCTCCAAGTCTTTTTTTTGCTGATCACTGCAGCTGTGAGGAATCTTTTTGCTGATATATGTAGATTTATTTTTTTATTACTCAGACAACTCTGCTGTTGGTATAGAAAGCTATGATATGAACCCAGGACAGAGTGACCTGAAACTAGGATCACTAAACCAGGACGGAGTAACCTGAGACTAGGATCACTTCACAGTTTCACCAAAAATATATATTCTGATAAGGCCTAGCACATGGTGGCCAGGTACCAGAGGAGGTGATGAAGGTTGACATGCAATTAGCAATGTACTAACACTGCATTACAGGGTGGCCCTCCTTTAAGGGAAGGGAAAGAGGAACCATCTGCCAAGATCCCTTTTCTCCCACTAGCAGAACAGTTGTCAGATGCTCGACCTGGGATGAACCTGCAAGTTAGTTAATGACCAGGGTGAAGTACCAAACTGCTAAAAGCTTACTATGTTTGCTGTGCTTTTATACAATACCTGTTCATTAGCAAAGATTTCTGGTGTTCTTGCCTCTGTCTTCCTTAGTTCTTGATTGCATAAACAACTCTCGTTGTAACACAGCTTTACATACACACTTTAGCTATTCACATATATCAGATGTAAGACTCCTATTTCTGAACACAATGATCGGCCCTATGAGAAAGATTCTAGACTGCTCTGTACAGGCAAACAGCATCAAAGTCTTCAGGGACTTAAGCACCAACAGAGCAAAGGCTGTAAGTCCCAGAAATGCTTCTTCATTGCAATGTATATATTTAGGCACCTCATAGTCTGAACATTTATGCGGGAAAGGCTTAGAGTTTTTACCAGGATATGTTTTTCTTTTTTCTGGTGAGAGAAGAATCACTGCCCTACCATACACACGCTTAACAGACAGGAAGCCCTCGCAACAAGAACAATTCCCAATGTAAAGATCTAATCTGTTCAATCAAATCTTTTGTGCTTGCATATACAAACACACCATCTTTAGCACAATTTTAAAAAAATCCCACAAGCAAACTTTTGATCAAATAGAATTGGCTGTAACATCTGGTTTTTTTTAAAAAAAGGACAAGGTAGGTTTATCATGTTAAAAGGTATGAAAGAGAATTTACTATGACAGTTTTTTCACTTGATAGTTTATCAGTATGGTAGTAAGTAATATTTTAGTATTTTTCATTATTTTCCTATTTCCAAGGAAAAAACCATAAGCTCACAACAGGGACTTGGATCAGTCTTGATTTAGGTTGGAAGTGCACGAAGCTGCTACAATGAGAGCAACATCTGGTGGAAATTTATACAGTAAGCCCCAGGTAAAGACAGAAGGAACAACAGTAGAGTTTGTTAAAAGTAATTCACCTTATTTTTCATGCTGGGGCAGAAAAGTGGAAACCTCTCAAAAAGGGGGGAAATAATGCCAAAAGGCACATGCTACACCCATGTGTACTCCTTAGGTGGCACTTAGAGCCGCACCTGATCAGATTGTAGTTAATACGCTTCCATTTAAAAACACATGAAGCAATCAAATCACTACCAAACGCCAGCAAGCAAAGGCGTGCTGGCCTGGGGGTCTCAGTACGCGCACTTCAGTGCCCTGCCATAGCTCGCTAACAGGGCAGTTACCTGCACCCACCACCAAAAAGCACTACAGGAACATGTGGCTTCACAAAGCCACCCTCGAGTCGCCATAAGCACGACCCCAAGGGCTGTCGCCGCCCTCCGGAGCGCCTGAGGGGGTCCCGCCGCAGGAGGGAGGGGTCGTTTACAGAGGTGTCATTTTTACTCTCGGAGGCCGCTCCGCTCCCCACAAGCCGCGGTGACCCTCTTTCTCTTCTTAAAAATAAGCGAGGTTCACAGAGATTTCAAGCCTTCTGGACAGCCCCGGGAAGGAAGCAGCCTCAGACGGGGGCTGTCACAGTAGGAGCAGCCTTTAAAGACAATACAGAAACGCACGGCATTTATCCTGCTACCACCGCACACTTGCAGCCGCCCGGCTCGCCAAAGCCGCCGCCCCAGATGCTGCAGGGCAGGCGCTACCGCGGCAGCCCCTGCACTGAGGCCGCTCGCTACCCGCCTTCCCTCAAGCTGAAGGGAGCTGAAGGAAAGCGGGGAAGAAAGCCGAAACCCCACCCGGGTTGCGCCGGCCGGAACCGCGTTACCTCCGCTCCCGCGGAGCTGTCTCGGGATGCTCCCCGCCCGTTGCCACCGGACACGCGATGGCGGCCCCTCCGCCCCACCTCCCCACGCCGGCACCGCCGTCGCCGCCTCCCCGCCGCGCCGCCCCGGCATCTCCGCCTCCGTCACCGCCTCCTCGCCCCTCCCCGCCAGAAATCCGCTACCTCCGGCGTGGTCAGCCCGAAGGAGAAGTGGCGAGGAGCCCACGAGCTCCGCAGGGGTTGCGCGGAACCTTCCGGTACCCGCTGGTGCGGAGGGAGGTGTTTGCAGGGCCGGAGCTGCCCCCTGCCTCGCGGGGTTCGCGCCGGCCCCTCCGCTACCGGTGGGTGAGGAGAGCCGCGATGGCCTCCCCAACCGCAGCCGGAGCGGGGGACCAGCCTCCCCCTTTCCCGCGGGGGCAGGATGGAGAAGAGCCTTGGCGCTGACGGTACGGGAACGGCGCCTTTCCCAGCCCGGGCGGGGGGCCCTGCCCTCACCCCGCGCTCCCTCAGGGCGGGGGACACGGAGCGCTGCACAAAGTTACATCCACATGAGTTACACCTGAGGGACTCTCAGGCTTGAGACTGAGAGGCCTGAGAGGGTGGAAACCCTAAAATCTGGTGATTTTTTGGGGTTTCTACTGCATAGGTCCTACGTGCCAGTCGTAGTGGATATGGAAATGGAATGGTAGCGTTGGTGTGTTCCAGCCCCCAAGAGGGGCGTAGCTACACCCAAAATTTGGCTCCATTAAAATATACGCAGTGGACTTCCCAGAATCATGATGAAAAGTGCCCCATGGTGTCCGAGTAGAATAGTAAGGAATTGGCTGCTCAGCAGATTTATCTGGGGTGTAGTGAAAGCTTTCTTGTCTTCCCCTCCAGGTTCATAGTTTTACCCTGTCTAAGCCAGTGAACGCCAGGCCACAGCCCCCTCTTAGTGTTCTTTTATTGCCTTTTTGCTGCTCCCTGCGAGGCAAACAGGGCTCAGGAGACGGCAGATTCTCACTCTGAACAATTTAATTACTCCTCCCTCCCGTGGTCCATGGTTATTATCTGCCATCTGAAACAGATAAGTCAGAGGTGAAGTTTTTCAAGAGGGTGAAAATCTTAGGGGCAAATAAAAATTATAAGGCTGTAAAAAAGGGAAAGGCAAACTATGTACTGTGATATCCATAAATGTGCTAGCAAATGCAATACTGGAGTCCAGTTCTGTTGCCACAATGCTTGCATTTCTGATTTCTATTTTACTTCCTCTCTCAAAGGTTGTGTGTTTTATCAAGGAGTTGTTTTCCTTCGTTGTCACAGAGACAATCAGGCTACCAAGCAACTACTCTGCTCATCTATATCTCCAGATATTCATTACATCGCATTTGGATAAAAATGAATTAAGAAAGTTTGGGGGTTTTTTGTTAAAAGTTGGCTTTTTAAGTGCACATAAGGAAGATAATTACATTAGACTTTATTTCTAAACTAAAAAGCACCACAGAAAAACAAACTCTCATTTGCAGGAGCCTAATCATCTCAGCTCTTTAATTATGTTTGTCTCAACTCTTTGTTTGGCTTTTGTCAAACACAAACTATACTAAGTCTATTACCTGCTAAAACTACCGACAGTGTTGCAAAGCAGCAAACAAAACCAGTCTGCTGCCTCCTGGGACCTTAACAGCCCTGATAGGCAACGTCTTTGTTTTGAAGCCACTTATCCAACACTGACAGAAGATAAAAACATACATGACATCCCCAGAATATAATCAAACTGTTACAATATGAAAGTGATTGTTGTTAAAAAGATAATATGGACCAGGAAGCAGTCCTTAGATGGTAATAGTGTTTAGTCATTGCCACAAATGTGTTCTGTAGTGCAGGATTTTCAGGTAGATAGATGGGTATTTGCAACAGTAGTCACACATTAATCAAAAAGTGGGTTGAGTGTGAATGTAAAAGATGCAGCTGATTTCAGTTGTTGCTAGACTGCCTTTTAAACTCTCTCATGATTGAATCTACTGAAGACAACATTCACTCCTCAAAAAAATGGACTCAAAATGTGAGCTAATTATAAAATTGCCTTTAGGAACAAGAAATAGATGAGAACTGACGACATAGGAAACAAATTATTAGGCATATACTGGAAGTCCAGAGAATGACATTTTACTTTAGAACTTTGAAATGTATTTATTAGAAAAAGTGCCCATTTGAGGGTTTCAAAATAGAAGTTCACCTTCTTAATTACAAAAATTTAGAACACTGTAGAGGTTGCTATGAGACATCCAAGTTAGAACAGCATCATGAGGCTAGACAATGCTTCTAAAATGTTTGCAAGTGAGCAGAAGCAAATATCAGAATAAGCATCCAGATAGATATTTTTGTTAATTTTCATAAGGTTCATATTTTATAAATAACTTTTTCCATCTTACTATGGAAGCGAAATGTAAGTCTGGACTCTTTTATTTCTTCTCTTGTTACAGATTACATAAATTTTGTGGCTCGTCCCTGATGCTCCATAAATGGCCACTGGTAAGTTATGTTTATACAGGAGTGTATATTCTCTAAGTGCTAGCAGACAAAAAACAGCTGAAAAAGATTTTGTTTCGACTAGAGTTTTATCTGATACTAATTTAATCAAGTTAAGATCTTATCTCCTTTAGCAAATGAGAACTAAGTCAGAGTGAGTTTTGGTTGTCTGTGAGTTTTGCCGTTTGCTTTTTTGTGTTTGACTAATACTGCCACTTAGATACATCTTAGAAAATGCAGTTCAACTCAAAAAGCTTGAAGAATAAACCGATTAAATACCCCTAAACAAATCAAATTGAAATAGCATCAGATTACAGGAAAACATATCCACATGCTATTCATGAAATGGTTTTAGGACATGACAAAACCAAAGTAAAAGTTGCTATGAAATCTACATGAATTTGGAACGTTATACCTCAGCTTTGTGCTTGTTCACAAGTTCATTCTGGTGTGCAGGGTGAGTTTAAGCATATCCTTACAGCATAAATCCCCCAAGAATGTTTTGCTCTTGCACTTAATTCATGCAAGAATGAGCGTGCACTGAGCTCCTTAAGGATCAGCACTGAAGGGGTGCTGTGCAAATGTAAGTAGTACTCACTGCAGCTTGGGACTTGTGCTACTGACTCTGAGGGAGGTGTCCCTTCCAGCCATATGTTTGATGGTTTATGCTGGTTCCTTTTGAAATTCAACCATACAGAGTGAGTCCTGATGTTAGTTTTGAAATGTACATTCTGTGGACACTGGAGTTATTCACAGGGGTCATGAAATTATTCAGGACAGTAAATCTGTGACTTTAGCCAGATCCCAGCAAATGAGAGTTTTTATAAGTACTTAAAAGCAGAGGGGTTTTTTTTGTAGTTTTTCAACCTTAATCATTTCAAACAACAAACACAGTCTCAACCACGTATTTCAGGAGAGAAACAGTTCAAAAATAAGTGTGAGTGACCTGTTTCTTTTCTTTGGTTAAAGCTGAGTGACTTTGTTTACAAAAACAAATTCACTGATCCTTTGCCCTTTCTTTTTACCTTCATCTTTCCATCATGCAAATTTCTGCAGTAGGTGGTTTAACCAGAGCAGGTGTGACTTACAAATGAGAGTGACTACAAGCACCAAAGTGCTAGGCAATTAAAGGAAAAGGTCTAAATTTAGACTTCTATATTTACCTTCCCCTGTTCCTAGCTGCATGTCTCCTCCCACTCCAGTGGCCTTCAGCATTTGACTGGCTCTGGCACTTGCCCAGCCCCCTCGGTAAGGCAATTCTGCTCACTAAGCTGGCAGGAAACAATAGGTTTTTGAAGGTTGGTTTTTACTATCATAATCACAAAAGTACAAATGGGGAGTAAGCTAGGAGCAGAGGAGGTGGTAGTGGAAAATATCCCATTAAGGAACATAAACTGTGGGATGTCTCTGTCTTGTTATTTAAGTACTCTGAAGATTAACATTAGTCCTTCTTTCATGAAAAACTTAACTTCTCTATACTGAAGTTTTAAAAACAGACTGTAAAATAAGCTTTGACATCCCATCTTTTATTTTTTATTTTGTCCTATCTTGTTCTGTTGACTTTCAGGTACCTTTTTCTTTTCACTGCCTCATCTACTCTCATAAAAATTTATCATTTGCTTATACATATCTTTGTTCCACATTATTGCAAGCTGATTTTGTTCAGTGCTGTCCATGCTGCAAAGTAAAAGTAGGAATAGATATCTTCTAAAACATGGACAAGTTTTCAAATGTTAACTTTGCTAGGAGGGCAAAGAAACACCAGCAAAAATAACCCCATCTTCAGATAAACTTCAAAGTTCTCTAGGACTTTTTTATCACTATTTTTATTAATGTCACAAACTTTATGTTTTCATTTTACATTTCTCTTGCTCATGTAGTCTTCTCTATTGCAATTCTCAATGTGTCAAACCCCCCCCCCCCCCCCCCAGTCAATTTGGGGGGGTTATTTGGAAAAAATAGTCCCTTGTACATACACTTGTTTTAAAACAGATGGTTTGACTTAATGTTTTAGACAACTAAATCATTCAGCTTTGAGGACCTACCCTTTGATTGTACAAATTGTCTTATCTATGTTGAATTAACTTCATGAGCATCTGCCTATTTATTAATGAGAGTGAGTGAATCACAGTTTTCATTTTCCTGGAAAACAGCATGGGAGTTAGAATCATTGTTTCACCAAGTCATATAATGTTGAGTGATTTTTAAAGATCGTGCTCTTTGTCCATGTCTATTTTGAAGGCTATTAAAAGTGATTATGTATAAAAACAAACTAAGGAGGATTTGTAGCCGTAAAAAAAGAACATCTTAAAAATAAGTATTTTTTTCTTATTTCAGGTCCCAAATTAATATGTGGGTACTATGATTGAAGAATATGAAGTCCTTAGCTATAATGTTTGTAACCCAGTTCAACAGCATTTAAATAAATTTCATCTGGATGAGACAGTTTAAAGACATCTGTTGGGTTGGGTTGTTCTTTTGTCTTAAGTAACTCTGGCCTTCAAATACAACTACTCAGACTTTCTTCAAAACAGCAAAGTTCCTTTCTGTTATAGATTCCCCTGTGTTATTGTCAGTCCTTTGTTGATATACTTGTGGTACCTGTCTCTCTCTCTCTGATTAAAAGCAGGAGGATGGAAGCTTAGAAGATTCTGATCATACTCAGCAGTAGTTACATTGACACCCTGTTGGAAGCAGTTGGTTACTAGAGGCTGAAGCCAATGTCATCATCTTGTTTGTATTATCATGCTGAGTCCAGACTTTGCCATCTAAATACAACCAGATTTTCCTTAGCAGAGCCACTTTGCATGCAGCATGTTACAGTACAACCCCATCAGTGCTGATCCCACTCTTCCATCTTTGATTTTACTGCACTCCTGTTACTTTTCTCTTAATTACTGAATTACCCTCAAATGTTTGTACATTACAAATAAACTTGGACCTGTAATAGAAGTTCTCTGCTATTTTATTTAGAGAACTTATAATAATACAATACTTTACAGTGTAGGAACAGTTGTTGGATGAACAGCAGTAAGGACAGCCTTTATTCCCTAAACTTTCAGACTTCTGGGGGATTCTGTAGTTGTATATGATCCAAATTTAGGTTGTCTTTAAAAGTAAAGTTTTCCAAAATATAATCTCAAAGACCTTTCTGTATAGATTCTACACTGTGTGCAAACCGTATATGCCAATGCACCTGATACATTTTGCCTCTAAGGGGAGCAGACTCGTGTACATCTGGTAAGAGTGACAAATTAGTTCTAATTAACAAGCCTTGTTAAAGAAAGAAAACCATGTTGTTTCACAAATATAAGATCAGAACACCTTTGAAATTTTCACTCAGTTCTTGCCCAGGACTACATGTTCCATGAGGAAGATTTTCAGAATGTCTCACTATTTAAAAGTACACCCTAAGAATTGAGATGTGAAATATCTTAATGCTTAGAGAGTCTTTAAGATTAGGGATTTATTGCCAGTCCATTTGCCTTTGCGGTACATAGGACAGTCCTATTAATGGGTTTAGTCTTTTGTCTGCTAGCAGAGTTGTTCCAATTTCAGATCCATTCTTGGCTAATATTAGAAGTCATCCCAGCCCTAAAATTAAAATGATGGTTGACTTTGCTAACTTTCCAGAAATGATTTCTCAGCAGGCTATTTGTGGGTGTTCTGCACTTTGCTCCTTTGTTCCCCACTTGGCTCTTCATTACTTGGTGTGTACAGTGTCCCACAGAGCAAATCGTAGTGGACTAATTAAGAACTACCAAGAGTTTCCCAAGTTATGCAAGATCCCCAGAACTATGAAAAGCCTTTTCAGCTTCCCAGTCACATACTGTGAAGTGCCATAAATCAAATTTTTGAAAAGTTTGAAAGCTGTGCTTCAGACACTTACAGGTATACTTCAGTTCCAGAAGAAAGTGTTTACTTTTGTTAAAGTTTACTGCTAGGTTTTTTAGTAGCACTTTTTCTCAGTTGAAATCTCACAGGTTATGAACATTCTGAATACCAGTAAAATTAATTTAATGAGACATGATGACTTATTGATGACATTGGTGATATTGTCTTTACTTTTACATGAGTCTGGAAGAGTAAGTTAAGTAAGAGCAAACCCTTGGGCTTCAGTGTTAGAGCTTAGGCAGGAGGATAAAGGAAACTAAACCTTGTGTGTCATATTACACTGGAGGTCAGGGACTTATTTTTACCTCAGTGTCACTAGTATGGGAAAACATGGAAGGCCTCAGCTTATGTTGAAACTATAGGAGATGGCCAAGTTATTTGTGAAGATGGGTCATAAGTGTCATCTAATGCAACAAACTTTGTGGCTGGAGTCCTGCAAATGTCCTCACCCCACATGGTGGTCACTCGGTCATGTAGGTTGCTCAGTGCCACACTACATGAACAACTCTGTATTTTCCCTTACTACAAAGGAAAAATTTTATTACTGAAGTGTTGTATCATTGGGGAAGTTGTTATTTTGGATTCTATGCTAGAACGCAATACATTGTAGACAACCATGACATTATGTCATTAAAACAAAACTCAAAGATTTATATTAGGTGGTTGTACTGAAACAATCAGGAGGCAGCTACATTGCATGCTATTAGAGTTAAATCCAATGTATAACATACAGTAAAATTACAGCTGTGAAATCCTGATCATTGCCTTTTATTTTGTTCCTCAAAAAGGCTTCCCTTGTCCAAGAAAAACATGTGTGATCAAATAGCCAGCTGTAAAAACAAACAAGAAAAATCCTATCTACATGCCCAAGCATTTCTTGAAGTCTCAAATCCAGAGTGCAGCCTCCCCTCTGCAGCTGTGTCTGTGCACAGTAACTGGCACAGTTAATTAGCACTGTTATAAGCAGGACAGGCCTGGCCACAGGCCAGGTGCTTCTTCTCTTGCTACTGAAGATGGATATAAAGAACACTGAACAAGAAATGACAGCTTTCACTGATAGGTCTAATTTGGGCGAAGAAGCTGACAGTTACCATCAGATTTAAACGAAAATAAGTAGTCTCAGACCAGCTAAGAATGCAGTGGACTTGGCAGTGTTAGGTTTACAATAGACTCAATGATCTTAAAGGTCTTTTCAATCTAAATGCTTCTCTGATTTTAAGAATTAATTAAATTGCTATATTGATATGCTAGTAAATGGAATACAGGAAAACATTCTTACTAAACACATCAAAATGCAACAGCCAAGGAGTTAAAATGCTATTATATATCTTACAGAAAATTAAATGTAATTTTAGTTTTGAAAAACATATTATAAAACAGCATCCAAGTCTCTCCTCTCTTATACGTTTCATGAATTCTCTACCTAACTCAGAGTTTTCTGTAAACAAATAAATCTTCAGGTTTGAATACCGGCATATGATAGATTGCAGTGGAGAGAAAAGGTTTTAGCCAGAGTTGCCAGACTGCATTTGAACCAGCTCTGCAGGAGTCAGAGGGGAAGGGAGGAGAGTGGAGCAATGCCTTGTTTTGCAGAAAGCTTCCCTGAGTTGAAATATTTCTTTGGCTGTAAATCTTTTAGTCTCATACAGGGTTTAGTAAAACCTGTCTGAGACATGCAGTCTATCAGAAAAGCAATCAAATTTCTGTGTGAGGTCATAACCGTTCACCACAAGTAACAACCTGATTTTTTTGGTTGTTATTTTGTTTGCATTTTAACATTGTATGTCATATATGTCATAAGGGGTTCTTTTTTAATTTTCCTGTGGTTTCATGCGAAAAGAGGGAAGAAAATACATGAATGTGAAGTACCCCTCAGCAAACATTTAATGGATTGACAGAAATCTTGCTTGATAAAGATTGCATTTTAATAAAAATGGAAACATTTTCATTGTATTTGAGAGAAGGTGACCAGCCATGATCTGCTGAAAAGCAAAAATGTAGGAGAAGCTTCTTTTCTTTTTAGGATTCATAGCAACACTGTAAAGGGTGGAAATAATCTCCAGGGCTCTTTAATTCAAGTTATCTCTATTCCATCATCCCAACAGCTGACTTGCTAACAGGCCCATGACTTCACAGGTAGGTGTTAGTGAAATAAATAGTGATTGAGTTACAGAGCAGCTCTAAATATTCATGTTATTTAGCTCCAAGCAAAGACACGTTAATTTTTCCCTTAAACCACTTTAAATGTTTATAGCTTGTATAAATAAACTGAACAGGCTGAGGGAAAAGGTTTAGTAAATCACTGTTGTTTGCATTAATTTTGTCAACTAGAGAACTCCTGATCAGGTAAAAGAAATTTCCATGAATATTGCTAATTTCTCTGGTTGTGGGTAAGGAGCCTGTCTTCATGATGGCCTTTAAATCTTTTTTAAGCCTCTCCCTGAAAGCCAGTCCAGGATGACAAAGCACAAGAGCAGACCAGGTATTCTGTTTCCTCACTGCATGTTCAGTGCCTCTACTGCTCTTCCATGTGCCCTTCATCTCCTGTTTGCTAGACCAAACACACACAATTTTATCAGCTGGTCCCTAACATCAGGTTTCCTCACTCCTTATCAGCTTTCCTCTCTTCTGGGTTCTCCTGAGTCCATGCTCAGAGCTGAGCACTGTTCTCCTGACACAACACAGCCTGCACAAAATGGCAAACCAGGGTTGTTCTGGCACCCTGCACACCCAGGTGAACACAGCAGGCACTCACCTCACCATGTTCTCCTTCCAGTTCCCTGTTCTGCTGTGACAGGGGGTTGTCACAGCACATGGAACTGGCAGAAAGACAACTTTCTTTCTTGGCAACATATTTTGCTGCTGTTACAAGGTCAAAAGTCTCATTCAATTGGAGTTTTTTATATTTTTCATGTGTATTCCTTAGTCACTTTCTGCATTTTTTCCCCACCAGGTAACATTCTAATGTACTGAAAAAAAGCTTTGAGCCCTTTCTGGCCAAAGGACAACAAATTTAATATTAGTAGTCATTCTGTTAACTAATATGGCACTTTTTTCTTGGTATCTAAAGAAAGGACTAACTGTACAGAAATTTCTGGAGCATAGCCAGGTTACTTCTGAAAAGGTGAAATTCAGGTAGGCTTTCTGCTTGTATGAATATTGTTTTTGCTTTGTGGAAAGTTCACTTACAGCAGTTGGAAATAGGTATTGAGATACTTTGGAATGTTACCATTTTTCAAGGGGTGAGTAAATTCTTATTCTAAATTATTGCCATTTAATTCATGCTGCTTGAGGGAGTCCAGAAGTTCTTTAACTGAGGCATGTGTTCTCTGAAAGAAGAAAGGTCATTCTTAAAGCCCAGGGAAAATGGCAGTTTGAGGCTATAGATTTCTGTAATATTACTTGGCATGTATTTTTGGCAAAGAGAAATAAAGGCAGGAAATAAAATACTGATCACAAATTGTATCAGCACAAGAGCTGGAAATAGTATGTGTGAGCTTCTGATGTACCATTTTTGCTGGGATTAAGCAAAATGCTTACAATTAATATGTTATTGCAGCTGTGCTGAATTTAATGTAACCCAAATAAATCATTAAATATGTTCTTTTCAGACCTTGTCAAGTCGTTTAATTTATGGTGGACTTACCTTCAAAATCCAGGAGTCTTGTTTAACTCAGCTGACATACCATCTGTCAAGTCAACCATGTGCTCAGTTAAGGGAATGTAGTTCCAGGCAGGCAATGAAGGGATTGCTTCTCTAAAAAAGGAACTAAATCAAACTATGCTCGGGCCTTTTGAGCACCAGTAAAGTATTTTGCAAAGGCGGGGAGGGCAGGGCGGGGCTGTGTGCAGGAAAAGAATGAAAGGGAATATAGCACAAGGCAGGATTTCCTGAGGCATAGAAGACCCCAGCAATACTGGAGATATGTTTTACTGGAGGAGAGCATAGCTAATAGCTGTATAGCACTGAAATCAATAAATAGCAATAAAGAAATCTAAATTTTCTGTTCCTACCTTGATGATGTTGGGGTCCTTCCCTAACATACCAGGCCGACAAGTGTTTGTTTATGCACTTAACCTTTCTTACAAATCTTCACATGTGATGCTCAAGTGACTAAACCTGGGCAAGCATGAAAATTTTGCAAGGTTGTGTAGGATTCAGACTTGAAACAATAAAATAAGAACCCTTGAAGTTTAGTCTGTTTTCGTTAGTGTTTTAGGTTTAGTACATTTGAGACTACATACATGGTGTAAAATTCTTCTGTATATGTTAGCAGTCCATTAATGCATTTTTTGAAATTTTGTAGATTAGTATTTTATGAATATGCACTTGTTACCTTCCTCTCATGTTCCCTGGAACTGTTTTTAACAGGCACTGGTAATGACTTTTGAGTGGTATTTATAGCTTTGTTTGCCTTGCTCTCTACAGGAAGGAGTAATCTTTTAAACATTTCATTCCAGTACCTCAGATTAATTTTCCACAAATCAACTTCAAACAAATTTTAGTGCAGACATTCTTACACTGCAGAAACTATTCTATCTCAGATAAAAGCATGGTGTAGTTAGGACAAAGGGCAAGGGACAGTCATCTTTTTGCAAATCAGCAAAAGATAGCTGCAACCAATGCCAAGATGAAAAATACATTGCAATATGTCAGAAAAATAAACATCTGCCTACTTCACTTACCATTCCTTTACTAAATTTAAATAATATTTATTATTTTATTTAATAATAAACATAATATATAATTATTTAATTTCGTAAAATTTGTACAACATGTCATTTTTAACATCTTAATTCTAGTTTTGTCTTTTCTGAGTAACTGCAGCAGTTTTACTAATCAGTTTGTATGATCAGTCTTGAAGTGGCTTGTTTTTATTAGTCTCCTTACTGTTTTCTAGAAATACCCATATTTTATATTTCCTTCCTGCAACTCCAGTTATTCTTCACATTCAAATCTTGTTTCTTCCCATAGATCCTAAAGAACAGTTTGATTCTTCTATCTTTACACCTGCTCAGTGCCTTTTATTCTACATTGTCTTGTAATATCAAGGTAACTGCAGAAAACAGAGGTGAGGGCAATAGAAGTCTTAGCAAATGAACAAGCTTGGGCAGGAGCAAAATACCATAAGCTTTCATCGGTTTGGTATTTCACACCAGTGATCAACATGAGACATTTTTAAAGAGCTCACATTGCAGGCCTCATGAGAGTATGTATTTTTGGTGAGAAAAAATTATGCTAGTTCCAGGTCACTGAATTTTAGTTTGGTATCAAAACTTTTTATATCAACAACAGTTTCATTTCAACAAATGGGTAGCATCTCTTCAAAAATATCACACTGGAAAAGCAGACAACTTGTGCTCCCAGTGTTTTGATGCCAGTTCTTCTATTAACTGTTAAGACTGGGCTTAGGTTTGGCATCAGATTATATTCTCAAGTAGCCAGCTGCTTCTAGAAAAGAGCCAAAACTGTTTCTGTGTCAAAACCACAATGACAAAAACTCAGCATAGCCTGCCAGCCAGCACATCTTTCACAGGAGTATAAAGTGTCCAGCAGAACATCTAAATGGAATTATTTTGAAAGCTGATATTAAGTTTCAACAGTATTGCCAGTTTTCTCTTTTAAAGGTCTGTAACTATTTCCCATAGGTGAATGTTTAGCTGTTTTACTGAGTATTTTATGCCTTCTAAACAGGCGAAACACCATGACAGCAGTTCCCTTCCTCACAAGCAAGACATCCTTTTTTAGCAGACTGTTGAAATTTCCCATTTAAAGTGTAGATTGAAAAAAATATTCAACTGTGAAATAGATATTTAGCTTCTTTAATAAGCAAAACTATTGTCAACATACTCTGATAGACATTGCTTTTAATTGTAACAGCATTTTAATTCAAGACAGTCTCAAAGTTCAATGAAGTTATGTAAAAAAAAAAAATTGGTTCCAGCAGCATTGTATCTGGAAATTTTGATGTAACAAATTTCTTATTTCATAAGTGTGCCTAGACAAAACATCATTACTGCATTTAAAATTGCAATTAGCCAAACTACTGAATTCAATGAGAACTTTGAAACTGCAGAAAGAACAAAAGCAACATAGGGAAACAAATAACATGGGTTTGTATTTGAAATATCTGTAGATGGTATAACAAGTTCTCATGTTAATCTGGTGACATGAAGCTCAAAGAAACCCCACGGGGCCAGCACCTTATATCATTATTTTCATTATAATGAAAGTAATATTATTTTTTCCCTTTCAAATTATGCCAGTTTTGGCTAGGATAGAGTTAATTTTCTCCATAGGAGCTAGTATGGGGTTGTATTTTGAATTTGTACTGAAAACAGTGTTGATAATTCAGGGATGTTTTGTTATTGCTGGTCAGAACTCACACAGAGCCAAGGCCTTTTCACCTCTCACCCCACCAGGGAGGAGGCTGGGGCTGCACAAGGAGTTGGGGGAGGACAAGCTGGGGCAGCTGACCACAGCTGGCCAAAGGGATACTCCAGACCACGTGGCATCATGCTCAGCTAGGGAAGGAGGAGGAAGGTGGGGACCTTTGGAGTGATGGCATTCATCTTCTTAAGTAACCATTTATGGGATGCAGCCCTGCTTTCCTGGAGATAGCTGAACACCTACCAGCCCTCGGCAAGTGGTGAATGAATTCCTTGTTTTCCTTTGCTTGTGTGCAGCTTTTGCTTTACCTGTTAAATTCTCTGGATCTCGGCCAACAAGTTTTCTCACTTTACTGTTGTGGAGCGTGGTTGTCCGCTGGGGTTAAACCACAAATGTTCTTTTCAGCATCTAGTGTGAGGCTTGAAGGGTTCAAGGTAACAACAGATTTGACTGGAATGTTCTGGATCACATTTATAGCTGCTGTTGCTGTTGACAGACTCCTGTGCTTGCCATGGGGCTTGTTTGCCTTCTGTACACAAGTGTCTGGTGCTCGTTAGTGGCTGGTTTCTTGCTCTCACAGCTTGCTGTACCACTTACCATCTTACTCGACTGTGCCTGGGAACATTCTGATAACAGCAATGTTTCTGTACTGCTGTACTGGACAGACTGGAACTCCATGTGAAGTCAAGTCAGAGGGTCCATGACCTGAGGATGAGTTCAAGCAGCACAAGATGCTCTGAAGCATCTGTGACTGTGGGTGAGTCCAGATCAGAGCAAGAAAACCTCCCAGTATTCCCAGGCTGTCTCCCATTAGAGTACAACCATGCCAACTGTTCAGCAGAAACACCATTTCAAAATGATCAGCTTGTCACCTTTCTGGCTGGTTTAATTTTACATTTGAACTGCAGACATATTTAGAGAGATGCAGGGATGTAAGTATTAACGTTTTTCCATTTAATGAGTACTCCAAGTCCCACCTCTCCAAAGTACTGCTATAAGTACTGCATCGTTTTCAGAGCATATAACCATTTGTGAGGAAAAGAAAGTAATTTATATGCATAATATAAAACTTCCAAATCTTACTTAAGGTCCTACTGAAGAAAAATTTCCTGATTCTCTGAAGCCTTTCACTCTAACAGCTGGCTCAGACATGAGCTCCGGGAAAGGCAGTACATTTTTTCTCCTCATCCAGTACTCTGTTGTTCATTATCCTTATTTCAAAAGATTTACAAACAGCCATTCTTCCATAGTGTGACCTCCAAAAAGTCATGGTTCATTTTCCTCCCTTCTAAAAAAAAAAAAAATCAAGGAAATAAGGTGTTGTCTCACTTGAACTCTGTTTGCTCTGGCACATATTGCACTTCTCCCATCTCTTTTGTTATAATTTGTTATACCAGTCTTGGCAATTTCTGTTGGCAGTGGTGGAATTGACCTTTTAATCCAGTTAGCTCTTTCCACTACAGTACTCAAATAATGGGCTGTAGGAAGAATTGACTTCAGTCCATGGGTTGTGAGACACTAACGTGAATCTTTGCCATCACAAATTACTGGAGCTCAGATGCATACAACAGACTGCAAAAAAAATCAGTCACAACAACAGCCTGTTTACCTCAGAAGGACAGTCTGGGCAATGAATGACTTGTCCCAGAGGGCTACATTTGTTCACTGAGAGTAGAGTCACTACAGCTTGTGCTGCCCTCTCCCCGAGGCACAGGCACGTGTCCAGCAGTGCCCGAGCGCGCCCGGTCACGGTGGGGTACGAGGTGATGCTTTCATAATCCACGCGGGACAGCCTTTGCTGGGAGCGAAGCACATCCAGGATGTGGTTCAGGCGTCCCTCTGTCATGCACTTCAGTATGGTCTGTCTCTGGCGGGCAAGGATTTGACAGCAGTTTCCTTTGCAGCAAGGACCTTGAGGGAAAGGAAAACAAAATGAGATAAACCAAGTGCTTTTTTCTTACCAGAAGTTGTTAGCAAGTGATAGCATCAACACTAGAAATATAAACTCAGTAGAGGAAGGAAGGAAGGAGGAGGAGGAGTTAGTTTGTTTGCATTCTGTGTTTGAAATTAGTCCAAAAGTATTTTCATCTAGTGTTTGAAACTCACAAAGATCAGATTACAGCAAATAGGTGTTTCTAAATCACTGCTCAGATTGTTTGAGGGGAGAAGATTTTCAGGTCTTGCCCTATTCATCTAGCATCTGTATTTAACTTTATGCAATGACAGACGGCTGGACACAGATGAGAAAACTTTCTCCTGTAAAGGTGGAAGGACAGATAACAGGTACTTCAGGGTAGCAGGAGTATTTGAAAGATGTAGTATGAAACTGGGAAAATGAATATACATCAAAGCCAAACAAAAGTAATACTCTGGACAAAATGGTCGAGAGCTTTGGGTTCTGCCTCTTTTCACAAGGTGATTAGAACACCTAGTGCTGACATTAAGGTTTTTAGTGTACAGTGAATACCATACACCACAAGAAAATTAATAGCCAAAAGCCATGTTGTTTTGGAGAACACACTTCTGTCATTCTGATTTCTGATTGTTGTCAGGAGAGTTCCGTGATGGACTTTTCTGCATGGTCTAGTCTGTTGATTTATCCAGAAATTATGTCATCACTCAAGCAAATTGCCACGGAGAAGGACGGCCAGCTAGGCCAGTTTGCAAAAAGCTAGCATTAAAACCTCACAAAGCTTCACCCACAAGCAAAGTCTTCACAAATCCAAAGCTGACCCTTTCTGCCTCCATTCTGCAGGAAGATCTGAGACAATGTGAGGGGTTGAAGGGTCCCCTGTCACCTGTTTCTGTAGTCAATAGCTACTTTTGCAGAGGTATGCAATACACAGCTCATGATTGCAAAAGACTATTCCAGACCTAAACAACTAATGTATTTCATATTCAGTGTGTGCTATGTTTTTTGTATTTTTATTACAGTCTTTTCAGACCTGTTCTCAGCCTCACTGTGGCCCTGCAAGTAAAGAACAAGCCAATGTCCTCAGTGGTCAGTGCCTAAACTTCTAAGCACAGAGGAGCAGCTACACACAAATAGAGGGACATTTGTATCAAGTTAGAATCAGTTATGACTCTAAATACCTGAAAATGTGCCCAAAATTTAGAAATATCTGTGCCCTCCAAATTTTAAACAACTTAATCACTAAGATCTGACCAAGGTGAATATTGCCAGCTCAAAGTGGAAACGATGCCTTACCTGTCACTTCTTGTCCAAGGTGCACTGATTGTGATCTGTGCTTAGGAGCCAGCGGTGGGAAGTTATGCTGACTGCTCTCTTTGCCTGCAGTTGAGCCAGATGAAGGAGTTGTGCAAAAGGAGCCTGATTTTCTTCTCTCAGAGCCTGGGAGATGTAGAAAAAGTTTAAGATTAGCAAGATTAGACCTTTGAATTGAACAACAAGAAAACATATGTATATCAGCCACTACAGGAGACAGGAACTGCAGAGTGATTTGAGATTACTTTGGCTCTTGTTAATACGTCATTATTGCTAGGAAAATTTTGGCATATATTACTACACACATCTAACTTTTCCAAGCTGTCTGTAGCAATTTGTTATTGAAGTTATGGAACATTTTATTCTGTCCATAAGTCTGATGGCTATTGATCAGAACTAAAGTGCTTGGAAATGCAAATGTTGCTACGGGCAAATTGACTTCTCTGTCTCAGCTTTCGTACTTGAAGGCATGAGAAATACAGACAATCTCTTCTTGGCACAAATTTAAACACTCAGATAGGACAAATGCACATTGGAAAGGTAAAGGAAATTATCTATATAGGAACAGTGATTATCAGGAATTGTTCACATGTTCCTGGCAACATTGCCTTTTTAAAACATCTCTTTTTCTTAGCAGATTATCAAAAAAGCAGTTATTCTTTGTGGCACAAAGCAATGTGATTCCCAGAAGGGACTTCTTCTGTCAAAAGCAACAGGCAATATCTGATGTATAAGAGGAAGGCAGCTCTACATTTATAGTTCAGTATTCTAAAAAAAAAAATTAGTAAAAATGCCTTTTTGACCTATACATCTAAGTGGAAAGCTTTGTGGTGTCCCTGGTTTCCTGCAGTGAACTCATGCTTCAGATGATACCAGTAGAGAGCACATCTTTACTCTGAGAAAGGATAATTTTACATGAAAAATTACATTTCTATTTGGAAAAACTAGTAATATTTGTCCTTTTCTTATAACAGCTGGAGCTGAATATAACTCAAGACAGAGACCTTTTGTGGCTGTTGCATTCTGTGGGGTAGTATTTGACACACCCATCTCAATATTATCTCTTCCTGCAGTATCTGCACTGCGATCACATACAACAGTTGACAAGCTTGGCACTACAAGAGGAATTTTCTTGCTGATTAAGCGGTTGTCTTTTTGTGGACAGGTGATCTGAAAGAGATTAAAATCAAGAAGAGTTATCTTCTTGGAAACTTTTGTTCCAAAACCCTTTCTAAACAGGGGTTCAAAACAAACCTCAAGATGAGGGAGTTGTTTTTTCAAGAGCAACGTCAGAGTGAGCTGCTTGGAACAAGGTAAAACAGTAGGTTTTGTTGGATGGAATTATCCTGGTTAGGAATAATTTGCCCAAGTGTTTGCATTATGCATTGCCAGGGATGTCAGGAGAAATAAGCAGCTGATGAAGTACTCTGAAGACTCCTGTGCCACAAACTCACCTCTGAATTGCACGTGCCTCTCTGCAGTGTGTACATTTCTGAGCCTTTGCATGCATTCAGCGCTCTCTCCTGGAAGAAAAAAACCCACAGTAACTCCAGTAAGTGTAGACATGGTTTGTTCCATTCACATCTGTCAGGAGCAACAATTTATACTCACATACCTTATACTGACAATATATTATACTGTAATGTGCACTCAGCTACAGTAACAGTGAACTACACAGGGCCAACAGCCATAGAATCTGACTAAACTCTGCCTTGTTACTCTTTCCAGTGTTTCAAATTTATTTTAAAACGCAGTGCTTAATAATGCAGGGGAGGGTGAAAATAAGCCTGTGTTGAGAGAGACTGGGCTACCTATAACATGTTTTCCTATAAGTAGCCAAACAGCATGGCCGTCTTGTGTTCAGCGTGCCAAACTGTCTGCAGTAAGGATGTGTCAATACTTGTAACTTTTTCCCAGTTTGTACATCCACAGCAGATTTGTTAAGCTATTTTTTAGATTTTATACTTCAACAGTTGTCAGTCAATTTCCCAGATACTTCAGTATCATTTTCAGAGTAATTCTGGACTTATCAGTTCAGTTGTTCGAACACTAAATAATGCTCACTAATAAACGAAATCTTCACAATTAACAAATTAAACAAACAAACAAACAAACAAACCAAAAACACCACACTTGCTCAAGGGAGACCAAAGCATTAGATTATGGAATATTTGGCAGTACAATCTTAAATAAACTTCAACAATAGTAAAAATTACTTTAACTATGCCACCTATTAAAACATTGATCAAGGCTGTTCTACAAACCCAGAATGTGATTGCAACACATAGAAATAATCCAGCATGCATCAACATACACAATGCAAAGTAATGAAACCAACAGCACAGCATGGGTTGTGTAACTGCTGCTAGAGTCAGACTCCTTGTCCAAGGGCCAAAACGTGTGTGTCACTGTTTTCCCTCGGTGCCTAAGTTAAACAGGTAGGATGTAGCTACGTTTGTGGCAGTCACATTGAGCCAGATTTCCCAGGGCAGTGTAGCATATATGGAGTTAGGTCTATCCCTTAAGCTGGCTGTTCCCCATCCCCTCCTGTGGTGTCAGAGAGCCCCTGAGACCCTGGGATGAGCAGTGTCTTTGCCTGAAAGCCTGGCAATTTAGAAGCAGTGATGGGTACAGAGCAGTGCTGTTACTGGTATTGCTACCACAGGCACAAACACTGTTCAAGTTTTGATCTAAATGGTTTCTAAGCAGCAAATAAAAAAAACCTGTCCTTGGTTCTAGCAGTATCTGCAGTACTTGAGCTGATGTTTGGTCTCACTCTCATGAGTCTGCCAGTCTGACTCCAGGTGGTGACTAGAAAGAGGTTGTCATATTTTTAAAATAACAGGTAGCAATTGACTCATTTTCTAGAGAACCTCTCAATATATATCCTACAATTTCTGAACAAACCTGAAGTGCCAAAGGGTACTCTCCAGCTCTCTGGCATGTCCATTAAAACAGTCAAAACCAAACCTTTCCGGGTTTTGGGTCAGAAAGATTGCGGTTGAAAGAATCAAGTAGTGTTTTTGTAGGACAACAAGAAATTTTGCACTGACCTTTGCATCCATCAAATTGTAGATCGCTGCAGAAATTACCTCCTTATTGATACTAGTCAAAACTCCATTTAGAAGGTTCACACATTCTGCAGGGGTAATGAAGCATTTTAAATACCACCATGTGTATGAAATCATGTATATATTTAGGCATCAACATATATCAACTAACTTTACTATTATATTGAGAAACTGGATGAAATAGGGGAAATTAGTTTAATACAACTTCCACTTCATACTTTACTTTACAGTAAACAAAATTTTGGAGACAATTAAGTCAATTTCTGGTAGGAAGCTTCAGTCAAATGAAACATCAAAGGTAGTCTTATAATCTAAAGACCACTTCCACTTCAGTTGTTCAGAGTGCTAAAGCAATGTTCCTGTAAAGACTGTCTCCATTACAAATCTTGCACAGAAAAAACATGAATGTTACCTGCAGTATGTGGTCTATAATCTGGTTCTTGATGCCAGCACAGAGCAATGAGGTGCAACAGTCTATTCCTCTCAGGTAAATTGCTTGGTATGAACTTTTCTGAAATGCCTGGCCTCAAACTGCTGCAAATTCCTCTCAAAACATCAAGCAGGTTTGTTTGACCTACAATTTAAAAGAAAATGTCACTGCCAAAAAAAATATTAAAGACCTCTTAAAATTACATCCACTGTAAGTCATATTGTGTATTTTAAAACAAAGGCAGCTTTTTAAAAAGGAAAAACATATTAATGCTCTTGTAAGTAGATATGCTAGGCTTTAACAATAACTATAGTTGCCTATTGCAGCAGGATGTTTCAGGATAAAGAACTCTGTCCAATACCGAGTCACAAATGGTTATGTAAACTTGTATTGTAATCTGCATGCACAGATACCTCAGGAATACATGTTATTATTCTAAGCAGACTTTTATATGAAGCCTTACACTTGCATTATGAGAACAGAACAAAATAGTTGTAAAAAAAAAAGAAATCTACTATGAGCAGCCTGAAGATGGCAGCCATAAGCTGTATGGGCATTTAGCTATTATTCCATGCATAGTATTTTATTATTCTTTTTCAAAGGTCCTCAGTCTGTAAAATATAGGAGTTGTTCAACCAGTTTTGCCATGCAGAATGAAGCCCATAGCAAAGAACCCCGTAAATGATGTCCACTTCCATGAAACAGGGATCATTCCTAGACAGTGACAATTATTATACAATGCTTTACAAACTAAGTTCTTTAAAACTGCTCACACTTTCATCTAAGAAAGTAAGATTCCCTGCTTCCTTACAAGAATTCAGCATGAACTGACATTTCTGGATTGGTATTGATACTCATGGCAACTGTAAAAATGGGTATTCTGCTCATTCAATTAGCTACCTGTGACTGATTTTAAAATTCCAGCTGACAAATATGAAGTGATATTCCTTCTCACTGAAGGTACATGGAAAACCCAACTCAGTGACACTGTTTCAGCAAGCACAGATTGATGATAATAGTAGGGGAAGAAGCTCTGCCTTTCCCCTTCAGAAAGAGCAGCTTTTTTGAAACATTTAGGATTTGGTGAGACATTCTAATATTCACATTCTCTGATGTGGAGCTTTGTGCTGTAACAGTAAGAGAAGGCAAAGGGATATCTGAGAGGATGGGGTTTTTTTATCATATTTTCACTATAACAAGGGAATTTGTGGATGAGATGGGACAGAACAAAGTCTAACGTGAACAATAAATACCTTCAAAAGGTTTCTGTCTGCTGAGGCTCTCCCAACACAGGATTCCAAAGCTGCAAAAAAACCCCAAAAACCAACAAAACAGTGAAAGACTACTCATTATTCTGCAATCTGTATCTCTCTTCTCAGTTTCAAGAGCAAGTCTATTGCTTTAAGACAAAGGAGTTTTTTAAGACGAAGTCTATCTAGGTCTTTTCTAATTCAATGAGTCCTTTTTTCAGTTTTCAACTGAGTTGCTCTTATAAAACCATCAGGTTGAGGAGATTTTATTGTTTAAATACAAGTTCAGTTAGAATTACATTTCAGGTTACCACCTTATCTCCATTTGATCTAGTGAATTTTGGAACCTTCTGTTCTCCTTTCTCTATAATTTTTGGTTTGTTTTCAAGTAATTTCAATATCAACTGGACTTTTCAGCAGGTACCAACAAGCACATTAGTTAATCTTCAAAAACTTGATTCTGATGCACTATATTTCCATTTTCTTCACCATATTTTGATGGGCCTCCAAATACCTTTTTCCTTTTTCACCATGCTAGGAATTATTGCAGTGGTAAGCATATAACCCACAACTCAGATGCTATAAAATACTGTGGTTTCATAAAAAGATTAGTCTTCAGAATCAGAGGCAGAAAAGAGAAGGCTGCTGGATGAGAAAAAAGAGGCTATGGATGAGTCAGAAGCAAAGCAATCAAAAGGGGAAGAGGCAGTTCTGGGGTAAACGTATCTGCTTATTTATGTATCTTGCTGTAGTAATTACAGTGGTTGAAAGAGCCCCCTCTTCTCCATTACATTCACATAAAAATCTGGAAGTGCTTTTACTTACACTCTCTAGGAAAGTATTAATATAAAGTGGATGTATATGTAACTTAAATGTACTTTGTATTTCATGTGTGACACAAATTTTTGCTTCCTCTCTTGCACCAATGTTTAGATATGTATCTCATGCACCTGAGTCACATCTGAGCGTATTATTATATAATGTATTATATAATGAATGTATACATTAAATCATATATATGAATGCAGTTTTGGAAAATTAATTATGCTACCTGAAAGTAAGGCTCCACTTTTCCTGTGTAAAATTTGTGGTTTTGAGCAATATCAGATTACAGATTATTAGTTACATCATTTATAGGTCTCCTCAAGGGTATGAGTTATTTGTCTTGTCTTAGAGCCTGCCTCTCTGACGATAAAGCAGAAGTTTAAATTTGTTGGTTTCACAAAAGCTCAGAAATCGTAACAGTGGTCACCTCAAAAGTTATTTGTAATATTAGTCCACAGCTCTATGTGCTGGCCATAGTGATGTGTGTCCATCCAGACCATTGGCAACTTGAGGTCCTCTCATTTATTGAGGCAGCCACAATGCAGGTAACATACCCAAAAGGGACATGTGGCAGTGGGTAATCTCCCTCATTTGTATAAATCACTTTGTTAAAAAGTACAAGTGCTTGAGTGGCTCAGTAAATTATCCCAGCAGAGATTCCATAGGACCTTAAGGGGACACTATTGAGGGAAAGATTTTTACCTGGGCCAGACCTAGGCATAAACAATTCTTTCTGAAACTGAAGCCAACAACAGTTCACACTTATAAACTATGTGAAGCAGTTATAAGGCTCCTAAATATATCTGCAAGTTTTGGCAGCTGTTACATTTTAAAACATTTAGGTCCATTATATAAATATTTACATGACTGACTTTAAGAGCAGTTCTTAACCTTGGTATCTTATTCACCAAATAGGGAATTTAAAATTTAATTCACTGCTGTAATTGGCCTCATGTGCAATACTATCCTACTGCATTAGGTAGGTCTGGCATTTTTACTGTAATGTCTTTGAAGATAAGTGTTTTGGCAGCACTGTAGAGTGCAGCACAGACTAGGTATGTCATCCCCCTAGAAATTCCATTCACCTGTAAATATCACCTTCCTGGGAAGGGAGGCCTCCTTCAAGTATTTCAGGAGCGAGATACACTAAATCCTGGCAGTTCCTCTGATGGCAGTTCTGCAGGTCTGACCTCAGCTGCTGTTTCCTCCAGTTGGTTAGGCCATAATCTGAAATCTACAGAAATGCGAGAGAAAGTAATTTCAATAACAATTTAACAAGTCTTGGTAATAAATGTTGACTGTTAAGATCGATATATGCAAGAATAGGACAATCACTGGATTTTATGTTAATGGACTAAAATTCGAATCTCCTACCTTGGCTCTGTACTGCACATCCAGAAGCACATTGGAAGGCTTCAGGCTGCAGTGGCAGAGAGCAGGTTCGAGGCTGTGAAGATGGTGCAGCCCTTCAGCCACATCTGACAGGATCCTTATGAGTAAGGGAAAGGGAAGTTCTGGGTACAGCTGATGCTAAGCAACACAAAATACAGGTTTTGGTAGGGTGAAGTTGTTACTATTCACATTTTCATTTGACAACAAACAGAGCTACAACACAGAAGCACAATGCAGAAACTGAAGAACAGATTGTGACTACTGTCCATAATTTACATGCTGATTGTTCTCTGACCTTATAATTAATTTTGTCACCTCAAAAGTGACATCTTTTATCTACCTCATGGATGAGGGAGTGGAGGGATCCATTGTTCATCCATTCAGTCACTATCCCCACAAGTCCATGGTACTGGTAAATCCCAAGGGAAGGCAGGAGACGTTCAGACTCACAGCATCTGACACTTGCTATGTCCTGAAGCAGCAACTTCCACTCCCTGTAAAAACACAAGTCAGAGGCAGGTTAGACTGAAGGGACCTTTAGCAGGAGACGAGAGTGTAGGATGTGGAAAAGAGAGAGAATCATATGGTCGAGTACAGGGTAATATTATTTTACAAATAAACCCTAAATCATATAATCTTCCAAACAATTCCAAGAACATAAGGCAGTTGTAGTGTAGTGGTTTTTTCTAATATAAAGTAAATTTCATTTTTCTAATATAAAATGAAAGACCTCTGGATGCTTTAATATGAACATAAGAGCACAGTCTGAAGCAGGATTGAAGTGTGAAGGCAGGAAAAAGCTGGAGTATGTGAAATTCTACATTAAGAATAAAACAAAGATTTTTGCTTTACTGTTCCCAAGAACTTGTATTCTTTTGCTATTAGTGACGTCCACATTTACAAGGAAATTATGTGTTTCCATGCTTTCCATGCACATTTCACTGCTGTGTAACCCTGGCTATTACCTGCTCTCCTCCCATTTCCCCTGCTCTCATCTGTACATGCTGGTTTAGATTCAATTCAACTGAGGTCTCTTCAGGGACCTCTAGAAAAATAACACCTTAGCATACAGGTGTTACTGATCCAGGTTTGTACACATTATTACAGTAGATTACTCATTGATTTCAGGATTATGCTCTACTTTATAAAAAGCCATAAAAAATCACAGAGCTTGTTTCTCAGTAAAATTGCCTCCAAGTTTCCTCTAGGCTAGTCAGGATTTCTAGGAATGGGGATGTGCTTAGGGATCAGGTGATCCTGGATATGCCACGAGTTGTCCTGGTGCCACCCCTGCCGGTCAGTGCTGCCCAGCTGTGTGGTTGGGTGGGCAGAGGAGACACGTACCTGTCTGTGGTGTCCTGGCTGGCCAGCAGCTTCACAGAGATGGGAGTGTGCCAGGAAATATGAAAGGCTTTGAGTGCAAAGCCTGAGCCTGTCCTGGCCAAGGTAAAGCTTTCCAAATCTTCCTGGGCTACCACAGGTAACGGATTGGCCATTTCTTCTTGATGGCTGGGCTTGGGGGGAAAATGTGGCAGAAAAGAAAAAAGTTTTAAGAGGTTTTTTTGTCACAATTATCAGAGCACTGTGAAGTTGCAGCACCCCTTACTTCCCAAATAACAAATCCAACAGCATTCCTCTCACCACTCTGTGTCAGACTTTCCTTACAGGGAGAGGAAAAATGCACTAGTTGCAAAGGAGTGTCTGGACCATAATTTGCCATATGAGGCTGCAAGGTGCTAATTAATTGCTCATCATTATTTCTATCCGATGCCTTTGAAATAGTAGATCAGTATTTATAATATAAAATGTGATTTTAATGTAATAGTGAATTATGTAGACAAACTAGCCTCTTACAGTTGCATGCCAGGCAAATAATTTCTCCACTTCTCATAAAAAAAGGTGATTATTCAATAACTCTTGTCAGCATGTTCTGCATCATTCTTGAATATCTTCTTTAATGCATCATATGCGAATGCAAAAGCAAATTTTCTGCTATTGAGAACAGTCAGAATTCTGCTAAATGGAGTTGTCTTTGCAGCCACTAATTTGGGCAGTACAGTGTCTATGCAGGACCTCTCCAGGGCCAGCTGCACATCTCAGACAATTTGCTTAGCAACACACATGGATCAGAGACAACTTCTGCAAAGCATCACCGTGTTACTACATGAGTAACACTTCTCATTACATCTGTGAAGCTCCATTACACTGGAGCTAGCCAAAAAGTGAGTGATAAAGGAGGAAAACAAGCAATCTAAGATAACAGATGGCATAAAACAGTTGGCATTGGTAAGGATTACTGCAATGTCAGTGGTCAGTGAGTCAGAGCTCCTCAGGCTGGAATACTCCCTTTGGGATCCAGTAGACCAGGGCTAGGAAAGGAAACTGAAGTGACTGTGAAGGACTGTTGAGTGAGAATTATGTCCTCTTAGATGTGCTCTACAAAAAGACCTCCTGGGGTGTAGAAGGCCTCAAAGTCCAGATAACCTTTCCTCCACAAGTAAAATAGAAACAAAAGCCTGAAAATAAATTTGCCTGTGATCTTGCTTCTAGTTCAGAAGCATTTTATTGTTGGTTAATCTCAGTCTCTTCCTGCAGGCATATTCACAATCTAAGATCAGTTTTGCCTCTAACCACAATCAAAATCTGAAAAGCAGTAGCTGATTTACCAGTTCAGCTTTCACAATATTTGATTCTGGTAGGAAAGCACAGTATAACTTTTTGCTTTTTGGTAGATTAATGTAGTTTGGAAGCAGTAACTGCCTTAGGTGCTTCTCTGAGATTTTCCTTAAAGAAGAGATGAGGCTGACAGTTTAACAATTTCATAAAATTTTAAATGGTTCCTCTGAATGAAGATAATTTTCTAAATAAGCAATTTATTCCTTAAAGTTGCAAAGACAGACCACACAAATCTACCAATCCTGAATGCAAAAGAGGTAATCAAAGTGCTGGCAGAAACAAATTTACATCTCATTTTTATTATATACAGCAATAATTTAAATAGCCAAAAAAATTTACTCAACTCCAACCATAGTGCAAGGAAGATCAAATAATGATTTTACCACCTAAACCATTCCTGAAAGTATTTACTTTTATTTAAAATTGAATCAAATAATGATATAAGTAGTTTTTAAACTCTTGCTAACTGGCTACATAGATAAAAAATTAAAGCTAATCTTTAGCTCCTACTTTGGATTTGCAAAATCTAATAAAACTAGAGATCTTTTAAAATCGAAACAGAAACCACTTCAATCTTTATTGTTACAAACCATGCCATGACATGCTAAGCACCATTCTCCCTTTGTCTGAGTTTCTACATCTTTGTATTGCAAGGTACCAAGATATTCTTTCAATAATCCTACATTTTTGAATGCTTTTTCTCCCATATCATTTTGAAATCTCATTATCCAAAATCAATATTCCAGAGGTGACTTATGTAAGGAAGTGGTTTGCATTATTTTTTAGTAAGACACTAAAAGTCTTGGATAACTTTGCCATCCTCCCCCAGCTGTGCAGGCAGGAGCATGAAGAAGACTGCTACAAAGCCATTTATTTCAAGTTTCTAATTACAAGGTAATTTTTAAAAATAAATTCATAGCAAAGATGTTTCCTTACTATGAGAGAAACTATGTTAATATACAGATGTCCTAGGGAAAAAATAACTGGAAATAAAAATCAACTTACCTCTGGAAATACTAAGATAAAAGGATGGAATGATGGAATGAAACTGCTGTAAGATACCAAGTGTGAGTTGGTTTTGAACCGCATTCAAACACAGCCCGAGTTTTCCTGCCGGTGAGTCAGCTTGGTTGTTGATCTCTCCTTTTATTGGCTGCCTGCAAACACTTAACATTTCCTGGTCGGATACACGAACTGTAACTCTTTAGTGACTGCAGATGAGAGCGATTATAAAGAGAGAGGCTGGACAGCTGCTTCTTCCACAATGAGGAATACCAAGAGGGGAAGGTATATATCAGTGTAAAATATCACATTGGATACAGCCCTGGTGTGGAATTAATGTGAAGCTGTGTTCAGACTGCACAGCTGATACTGATCTCTGCAGTGGCCAAGCTGACAGACAAGTTAAAAACCCCGTGAACTTTTTTAGCTAATCTTAAAACAGGAAATAAATGCTGGGTTTCTGGTAGGAGGGTGGGCGGGCAGGCAGGCAGAGGGCAGTGTGGGGTTCCAGAGAAGTCAGGTTCAATCAGCTGCTGGAGAGGATGTAGGGGTTGGGGTGAAAGTCAAGCTGGTCATGAGCCAGGAGTGGGCTCTCATCACAAGAGGAGAAAATTACATGCTGGGCTGCATTAGAAATGCAATCAGGGAAGTGAGATAAGTCATGGTGCCTCAGTACCCAGAAATGGTGAGGCTGCTGCTGAAGTACTGCAGTCAGCTTTACAGCCCCCCAGTTCAAAGAAAATGTTGACAGACTGGAGAGGACACAATATACAGCTACCGAGATGGGGCCCTGGGGCACATCCCTTAGGAGAGGCTGGGAGGGCCAGTCCGGCTCCGGCAGGTGCAGCAGCCTGAGGAGGTGTCTGTTAGAATCCTACAGCTGTTTGAAGGTCAGTTATGAAGATAGAGACAAATTCTTCCCCACTGTGGCAGATAACCACCAGTGGCATAGGCAGGTGTCTCTGCTTCAGAGGTTCAAGCCAGATGCTAGAGTAAGAAATTCACCGGGTGGGTAATGTGGTTCTTTAATGGGCCACTCAGGTTTCAGAGCCTCCATCCTTTAAAGATTCTCTGGACTTACCTGGGCAAAACCATGGCTGACCTGATCCAGCACTGCCAGCAGTCCTGCCTTGAGCAGGAGGCTGGGTTAGAAAATGACAACATTTCAGTCTATCTTTAATTTTGTGAAAACCCTGCAGAGCCTAATTGTGTTCCTGCTAGGTCCCTGGTATCCACATTCCCACTGCAGGTTGATGGGACTGCTGGAGGCAAGATGGAAACTTAAAGAAAGAGCAGTTGTTTCAGTTGATCACATTTTATGCAAATTTCTCTATTTATAGAGTCTGACTTAAAACCAGTGTCAGTCAATGAGATTCTGTCCTCAGACTTCTGCTGGTTTTGGATGAAATCCTAACCCCTCCTCTCCCAGGCAGGGAAGGAGCAGTGAGGCAGTTAGCTAATCCTCCTGTGATTACAGGAAAGTCCCTTATATCATAAAATCATGTGGCCAGGGCCGTGTGGCCTGAGAGGAAGCACACAGACGGTGGGAGGGAAGTGCACAGTGTGCTGTGCTGGCAGCTGTAACTCCCTGACCAGCACCAGCTTTCTCTGCCCCGCACACCCCTCCGAAAGGGAATTTAGTATGAGGGGGCAGAAGTGGCAAAGGTGAGAAAAGTGGGCTGTAACAGTCCTAGAGAAGGTTGGAAGCGTGTCAGGTTTTTGTTGCTGGGACCACAGGATTCTCCTCCCCTTGGCTTTGATTTATCAACACACATTAATTTTTGTCCATATTCTATACTTCTGTAGAAAGTACATTAAAAATATTTTCCTCTTTATAAGGTGTTGGCCTGTCTGGCTCAGACTGAGCTGCAGGAGATCCACAAAATCTTCAAAATCCATACAGCTAATTAAAGAAAGTTCTTCAGCAGAGCTTTGGAGACAAATTTGGAGGACTTAATTTTACAGAAATTCTTTGACACTTAAAGCAGTTTTAGGTACGTCTGTATTTTAAGAATATCATGTGTTGGAGAAACAGAGTACTAGAACAATCCCACATTTGTTTACTCCTTTTGATTATTGTTTTCAGCTTAAAAAAATCCTTAGTATAAAACCAGAAAGCTTAATTTTAATGCATATGTGAAGTAAGCAGAAATTTACAGGGCAATTTGCAGTGCAGGTCTGAGCTAATTAAACATCATTATTGCTGAACATGTTAATTAAAAAAAAAAATCAGTATTTTACCTACATATAATTTATCCAGAAATACATAATATGAAAGATTATAAATAATGGGCAAGGAAAAACCTCTCCCACAAGACCTATCTTGTGCAGAAATCACACAGTTAAGAAAACAAAAGTTTAGTTTGACAGTAAATTGTTGAGTTTGTGTGGATTTTGGTTTTGATTGTACTAATGCAAAATACTCAGAATAAGACCTTGCAGCAAAGAATAATGGGTGAGACAGCCATGCACAGCATTCATTCATTGCCATACAGGCAGCTAAGTACACAGGTGCCACAGAAGGATGGACACTCCTGCCATGGCAGCAGCTGCTTGATGCCCTGGGGCTGTGTGCTGCTCTCAGGGACAGGGAGAGTCTGAGTTCCATTGCAAACACCCCTGAGTGTACTTCCAGCCACAGGGAAGGGGAAACAACAATGATCAGAAAGGTAGTCTGAAGAGTAGCACTTAAAATGATCCTGCCTGCAGGATTCCTTTTAGTGAGTGAATGCAGCCATCACAGAAGGATTGGCAGAGAGCATCTGACCATAACTGCAGGAAGAGTTCTGAGACAGTAGGTTATCTCTCATATGTCCATTCATACTAAATGACAGCACAAGTCTTTCAGCAGAGTCATGGATATAAAAAAACCCAGCTAGACTGTGGTTTTTATTCCGTTCAGAAGAGAAAGAAAACTGACCCTCAGATTGTCAAAGAACGAGCAGTTAAAACCCATCATATTTATTTATTTATTTACTTTCGAAGTATCCAAATAAGGTCTTTTAAAGCCTAACCATAACAATGCAAGAACTACCTTTTTTTTCTTTTTTTAATCGAAACTCATGTTTGTGATTCACTCACAGGCTAAGACAGTTCAAAGGGAATATGAATGTGTTCTTATCAACACCTTAGCATCTTGAAAGCAGGAATAATAATGATACCTAAGGGATAAGACTTTAAGACACAAGTGGTTTGTAAGTCTTCCCTTCATTACAGTCACACAGAGAGGACCCAGTTACAATCAAATCTAGAACAAAATGGGAGTTTTACAAGCAGCACCATTAAAGGGCCATGGCATAAGACAAAGCATAAACAGAGCAAGTGTGTAGAGTGAAAGAATGACACAGGACCAGAAGATTGAAGCGTTGAGATGACCCAAATACCACAGCCTCTGATGCATATTCAGTAAACACTACACTTGGATATTTCAGAAGAGTTCCCAGCATCATTTCTCAATCTGGCTATTCCAGTTGAACATCTGGGCAGGATAGCTTTGGGCAAACAGTTAGGCTCTAAGGTGCCATTTTCTTTGGTACCTTGTCTATTTCAGGAGGCTTTACTAGAAGCTAATGTTAAAATGCTGTAGGTTTTAGATTTGCAGGATTCAAATGCTATGTAGTTCAGCTTTATAAAAGCTGGGCTGTAGTGCATGAGTGCACAATGATTTAATCATCTTGCTCTGGAAGACAGGACTCCAAACAAGCACAATACTCATTCCCTGTAATGAGATATTTTAAGATACAAAAAATTATGGTGTCCTTTTTCCATTTCATGGATTTGCAGTTGAACTAAGCCTTCCTTTCCTACTTTTTTTGTTTTGTTAAAAAAATTTGTTTCTTCAAATGCACATACTACGGTATTTTGGGAAATAGTCACAACATTCATTTTGTCCTTAATAAGATGCCTAAACAAAGGTTATCACAGCTCCTGGCCATAGGCAATTTCCATAAAGTGAGTAGTGCCAAGCACCTCGGCTAATTAAATTCTACCAAAGAAATGTATTGATTCTTTACACAATTATTTATATAGTGAAATCTTAAACAGGTATGACACAATAATTCATGTAAATTGGAACAAGACAAAGAACTCACAGACTGCAGAGAGCTTAGGGGATCATACTTGTTACAAGTGCCCCACTCCTCCTCCCAGGCAGTGGTGATCTGTTTTGGAACACGATGTCCAAAACAGTATTAAGACAGGGTGGAGGAATGCTAAACCTCCAGGTCTGTCAATTATGTACCTGCAGATAAGTAGCTCTAGTAAGCTCATGGTGAAATGTCAGAGGCCTACACAGTGTGACCTTGCTGTGAATGTGTGGCAGAGGTGAGGCTTTATAAGCAGCTTTCCAAGCCTTCACACATACCCAGCAAAACCCAAGCTCTTCTAGGCAAAGACATAATGGGCACTCCCTCCTTGCTCCCCTAAGGATACCTGTCCCAGGGTGAGGAACAGTGCAGCCATATTCACCAATCCCCAAAAGAAGTCTTTCCTCTAGGACAGCATAACACAAATATATTTTCCAATGCCATGCCTGTCTCTTGGATTTTTCCACCAGAAAGTGGGCAACATTTTAATTGGCTTGATTCTGAGTGTTGCTTCTTCTCTGCCTGGCAATTCTGAAGTGTGAAAATATGCATCTGGGCACAAATAGTCAACAACAACTTTTTTAAAAGTCTGATCTTGACTAAATGCTGTTTTTCACTCACAGGGCTGATTTTCATTTTTTGTTTGGTTGGAGTTTTTTCAAAGTTGCAACAACATGTAGATTAAAAGCATCTGAAACACACAGATTGCTCCTGATTTCCTTTAAGTGTTGGTATAATCAAGCCTGCTTGGAAGCCACTTGAATGTAGTGCCATGGAAGAAAGACTTCTGAAGTGCTGCAGTAAATGTCAGTGGGCTTTCAGTCATCTAGGAAAACACTCTCCTTATGGTGAAATAGATTCTTTGAATTTGGTCATTAGCACACTGAACTGGAATTAAGTCCAACACTGCTGGAGATGAGAACTTCCTTCTCTTCTGTGGAAAGCAGCCAACTAACAGAGAGAACGTAGAGTGGAGAATTTACCTTGGTTTCCCAACAGTTTTCCCATCACCAGTCATACAACCCTTTGCAGACCAAAAGAGCCTTTGTCAACCTTAAAAGTTTTAGCTGGGCTAGAATCCAGCATGAGTGATGTGAAGAGACAGCACCAAAAAAAGATGAAAGGTGGTATTTTTATGCAAAAAAAAAAAAAAATGCTTATTGAACTTCAATCCTGTTCAAAAAATATTAATAAATTAATTTTGACAGATCTTGCAGTAATCAAGGGGCTAAGTTTCAGCTTTCAATTTGGAGGTTGCCAAATCAAAACCATCTGAAAATCTATTCATTAAAGACCCAAGACTTTGGAAGACAATGAAAAGAACACAAGACATTGTTTATTACACACAGTCTCATCAAAAGCATATTAGTTTGAATGGCTGAGGTTTTGAATGTTTGAGCTGGTAACATTGCAAACAAACTCCTCAGAGGAGGCTGAACATTGCAGCTCTTTGACTTTTGCTTGGCACCTACTTCCAGTACATTTTTTAATGGCTTAGGCTGTGGTGATCACCATCCTCTCTCCTGTGAAAGTGGTGAGAGAACAGGGACACACAGCCAGAGAGAGATGTAGGCAGTGTGCAGACAGGCTAGAGAGCCCAAGTGCTGTCTGCCCTGGTATGCCTGTGTGCCTGTGAAGTCAGAACTTCATCGGTAGCAAAGACACTGGAGCCAAAACATAGTAATAGTCCTACAGTTTAGGAAAATATTGCAGTAATGCAGCATAATCTTTTCTGATTGATATTTTGACTCTTTTAACTTGTCAGTGATTGATCCACTTTAATACAGGCAAACAAACTTTACTGAAAAGCAATCACTGTATGCACTTTTTTGCCTTTTGCTTTTTAAAGCTGAAAATAGCAGTGTGGCATGAGTGAGGACAGCCTCTCCTGGCTAGACTTTGTTCTATTGTGTTCTTTCCAGGAAGTGGCAACAAAAGAAATGAGCTGTTGCAAATTCCCCGATTGTGCTGCCAGAGACAAAAAAACCCTGAGGCTTATCCATGTCCTCAAGTGACATATACTCCCATTTCCTCTCAGCTTCAGTGGTGCAGGAAAGCAGGTATTAAAACAGCCAGCTCTGTGGCAGGCATGGAAAAGGAAACATTTAGAATTTATGCAAGAGGTGATAACCCCTAACACTGGCAAGCTTGGGGGAAAGCCATGGTGTTCCCAGCTTCCACAGAGGCCAGCTGTAGGCTCAGGTCCATGATTGTGAGAAGCAGCTGCCATGAAGTGTATTTGCTCGTCTCCAGAACGTGTTTTCCTCTTAAAGCAAAATAGAGCTGCAGACATTTGACAGTGTGCACACCAAAGTCACAGACTCTCTGAATTAATAGTCAGTGGTTGTGCTGCCCCTCAGAAGCAGCTCGAGAGGATGAAGGAAGCCACAGCAGGAGTCACATGAAGGTCAAAGGGGAATGTCCAGAGGTGAGGGGGTAACCCCAGGCACCAGCACATGCTGGCAACAACCAGGTGCAAGGCAGCTCTGCAGGAGAGAACTTTGGGGTCCTCAGTAGGTAAGCAGCTGAATGTGAGCAGCAAGGAGCCTTTGGGGCAGATGATGGCAACATCCTGGGCTGTGTTTGGAAAAACAGCCAGAGATCTTGCTCAGAACTGGTGACACCACATCTGGAGTGGCTTCCCCTGCTCTGGGTTCCCAGTGCAAGAACAACATGGAACGAGTCTAGCAAAGGGTCAGGAAATTGATCAGATAATTGGATTATCTAACATGGGAGGAGAGGCTGAGAGAATAAAGATTGCTTAGCTTCATGATAAGGCTCAGAGGGATCTTTCTGATGTACATAAACACCTGATGGCAGGAGGCAAAGATGGAGCAAGACTCAGTGTTGCCCAGTGAATGGACAAAAAGCAGTAAGAAGAACTTAAAGTACAGGAAACTGTTTAAACACCATAAAGGTGATTGAACATTTAAACAGGTTGTCCAGAGAGGTGGAAGTCTCCATCTTTAGAGGTGTTTAAAACTCAGCTAGACATGCTCCTGTAAGCACAGATTGATTGAAGTTCTTTGGGTTTTTTTGAAAACACCTTTCTGCAAAATAACTGTGAAATGTTGCTTTAAGAAAGGATGTGACATCGAATACTTTCAATTGTTCAACATTGTTTTTAGCACTGAAAAATTAGGAAAAACCTCCACTGGAGCTGTTACCCCATTTGACTTGAGTTCTTACATATGGCTCCATCAGATAACCAAAATTAAGCTTATTTATCAGCTCAAAAAATATTTTAACCTGCCCATGACAATATGAGGAAATTGGGGTCAGAGGCTCATGGGTTTCATCACTACTTTTTCTTGCTTGAAAAGCAGAAAACAGTTGCTTAATTTGCCTGTCCTGTATCTCTAATAGGGTCAAAAATTATTTGACTTCTGCTATTCCTGGTCTTACTTAGCAATGGAACTGGTGACTTTGCTATGCTACTGTAACTGTAAAAACTCAGTTCTGACACTTTCAAAGTGTGCATTGGATTCTCTCTGCAGTGAAATAAAAGGGAATAAAGCTATCAGAAGTGGTGACGATAAGAACAGACAGAGATATGAAGTCCTGACACACCAACAAAGCAGCTCAGAGAAGAAACACAGCTGAGGGTTTGAGCTTAAATGCAGTTCCTGAGCCAGTGGGCAGAGCACATGGGTAGAGGTCCCAGATGAGGCTGATGAGGACAGTAGGGAATTCTTGGTGCTCTCAGGGTCCTGACAGAAGATAAATCCTAGTAGTCACAGCTTATCTTCCCTTAAAGGTAGGCTCTTTGAAAGTATTGTGTTTATATTAAAAGGTTTAACATAGGTTTACTAGGCTGTGATGAATTTTTAATCTGTAATTTTTCAGTAGGTTTTGCTAGTATCTATTTCTGAATGTCTAACACTAATCTTGAAAAGAATAATTTTAATAGCATTGTAAACCATACTGCTGCTTTCTTGCAGTTCTTATCAGATATTGGCCAAAGCTACAGCATTCAATACTGTTATCTCTTCTGAAAAAGTCTCTAGTGTTGGTGTTCTGTCTTCTCCCTTCTCTTTTTGTTGGTAAGCCTAAAAATGCATATTTTGACACACTAGTGAATAAGTTTTGTTTCTTTTAGCACAGGGTGGGTTTCACAGACATTGGAAGTTTCGTGTCTGTAATTTCCTTCTAGAGGAAACAGTTACGATTTATTTAGAGGAACTTAATCAGCTGATGGAAAACCATGAGGAAAGTATCAGAAAAAACAAGTTTCTCTAAATAGTTTCTAGTAGGCTTTGTACGAGCTGCCTTCTTCCCAAAGCAGGAGTTAAGTCTCCTGGAGACCAGGAGGTGAAGTTTTTGTTGTTCATGACAGCAGGTCTGGTCAGTGTGTAAAATCACAAAAGCCACGCCTAGGATCAGGTTTGACAGGAGAATGGTGTCTAGAAAACCCTTCATGTGACTGTTCACCAAAGCTGTCTTCAGGCTGCAGTGCTGCTTGGCAGGTGGAGGGGGACTGAAGGATTCCCCTGCTCAGGAGCCTTTCTGTGCAGGCACACAGTGGCCACTCACTAAAGCCTCCTGGCCACCACTGACCTGTGGTGCTGGAGGTGAAATACTCCCTGTACAGGACGAATATAATGAAATGAAAATAAATATTTAAAGGTGAATAAAGATGCTAAAAATTAAATTAACCTTGTCATGTGAATATACTCTATTGAGGTTTTGACACATTACATCCCATTTGCTGCTCTGTTTTGTGTTCAAGAAAATACTGTGCATGCTTTGAAAAATCAGTGTAGATGCTGAATCTCAAAGACAATAGTGCTGTAGTTTCATGAGGTCACATGTGTCAATTTGAGAATTTAAATAATTTCCTTATTTTTCAACCCATTGAGTTCACAGTGCTGTATCCACAAGAAGAAAAGGTGTTCAATGAAATTTATTTTACCTCCTTGCAACTTGATATAATTTAATTTTGTCCAGCTGCCTCATTACTACTACTTCTTTCTCATCCTTTGAGTATTGGGAAAAATGTGGTTGTGTTTCTTTTCTGCTATTTCATAAGTGGGGGTTTTGGGCAAATTTTTGTAGCTTAACTTGCAGAACGTCCACTTTCATTCTGAGCATGTGAGAGCTAATTTTAGTTTCACTTTAGAGGGAAAGCTCTCCCTTTCAGCATAGGGGAACATAATTGCTTTTCCTTTTAACCAGTTCTGTTTACAAGTTGAATCTCAAGATACTTAGGAATGTTTCATATGTAACGAGGAAAATAGGGATTACTGCAGTTTAAAAAAACAGGTTAGAAAACTGTTGGTTTATTTTATGCCCTGCAGCAGTTCTTATGTTGAGAACACTGTCTTCCTTTCTGGGCTGTATTGTGTAGCTGCTGTTTTCTCCTGCTTTCCACAAATTTACTTTCTCTCCCCTGGTTTTACCTTATTGCTTGGGGAGATGATAAACTGTAGCTGAAGCAAAGCTGATCTGCATTTAGTGCTTAGCACAGGAAGGCTCTGATGGGAGATCAGAGAGTCACTGTAGCAGTGATGAACAAGCAGGTTAAAATGAAATGACAGACAAAGTGGAAGGCACTAGCAATAATAGTGGTAACAACAGTGAGATTTGTAGGGGAGTGGGAGTGACATGGTAAACAAGAATATGGGATTTTCTAATATTATCTAAGGAGATGTTTAAGCAGGAAGGCACCTGTGAACTGGATTTTGAACTCACAGCAGAATTAGTCGGTAAGGAAGGGAGCAGAAATCTTCACTTCTAAGGTCAGAAGAGATAATTTTTTTAAGGCTGCAGGAGGCAGAAGGGTTAGAGGGTTCCAGCAGGATCTGGGAGGGTGCTGGGTGTGGGCACAGGACTGCACAACAACAGAAGCCTTTAGGGACTGCAAACTGCAAGGTCAGCGTAGGCATGAAGGATTATGGAGGGAATGGGTCCCTCCCTTCTCTGAAGGTTACAACAGACTTGCAGTGCTCCCTCCAGGTTCCTGTCAGACACAGCCTCTGCCTGTGTGCTACACAGATCTCACAAGTGGGGTGCACTTCTCAGTGTGCCCACAGCAAAAGGTGCTGACTGTCCTGAGGACTCTGCTGTGCCTTGAACTGAAAGGACAACATTCAGGCTGCTTGAAATACACTCCCTGTGCTGGAGGGTTGGACAGGACTGCTGGAGAGGGCAGCTTCAGCCTCAGTGGCTGTGGTGGACACTGAGGATGAAAATGGTGCCTTACCTTGTGTGATCCAGTGTAAAACTGAAAAAAAAATGTTAAGGAGAAAAGAGCAGACCTGTTTAATTTTAGTCATGGCAATGGCTTATTCTTAGGTGGTGGTGGTAAAATTATTTGTAATTCAGAAATCAGTACTAAAACCTCTGTACAAATCAATTATTTTCTATTGATGGCAAAAGCAGGAATCTGATTGCCTGTATAAGCTGAGGAAGAAAAAACACATTAATCCTGAAGTAACCATAGAGACCATTAAACAACATCAGCTGTAATATTTTTCATTTCACTATGAATCCTTTGCAACCAAAAGTTCTCAAAAAAAGCTGCTGAAGAGATCTTGAATCTCCAGATACTTTGTTTTGCCAAATCTTAGAGTACTGGTGATAAGCATTTGTTGTCTAAGAAAGATTTAGTATATTTTTGTTGTTATTTCAAAAAGTCAAGCAGCTAACACTTAGTGAGTTCCTAGATGAAACATATAAGCTGAAAAGCCACCAATTTACCTGTTACTCCTGGAAGGGGGATGGTATCACAATTGCTGCTATGAACACCACACTGACAATAGGCATGATAGGAGACCATTCCATGGATCTAGCAAGCTTAGCAGGCACATTTGAAACTCATTTAGAGGACAAGTGAATAGACTTACTGATACAGAGTATGTATTTGCTTGGTATTCTTAATATATCTATCCCAGATTTCTGGGTTATTTTTACACTTAGCCCCAAGGAATGTTACAAATGCTGTGCCAATGTGGCAGAAGTACAAAGCATTCTAAATATATAAATCCAGATTATTACTTGGCTCGACCATCAAATAAGCAAGCATTAAATGTTTTGTAAAACTTCCAGAATTTTGTGAAACCAAAAGAGTGTTGGTGCCAAGATTTACAACAGGTGAATCCTGACTGCCATGATTCAAAGAGAAAATGAAGTAGTGACTACAAAGAAATTTGGTTGATATAAGTTTTGAACAAAATCATAGGAAAGTGAGGAAAGGATTCAGCTGAGGAGCAGTCAGAATATATATTCACAGAGTAGCTGCATAGATAAACATTATTAAAAGTTTTACTATGCCACAACATTTCAAATAAAAGGTTTCTAAAAAGTAAAGGGGCCCTTTACAAACATTAAGCAGACATAAAGTGAAGGATGAGCTAGTTTGCAAGAAAACCTAAGAAAGCAGTTGATGGGGAGAAGTGCCATTTATTGGATTTGTCAGTAGCAGGGCTTCACAGTGGTTTGTAGAAGACCTAATATCCCTGTCCTCTAATTTGAGAGTGAATATGAAAGCTGATAAAGTTTTGTGACCAATGAAAAAAATGGTAGAATATTAAAACGCAGTACAGAAGAGAACAAGGTTGTTTGCTTGCTGGGCTCATTCTGGCAGAAGGCATTTGTCATAAATGTGGGGCTGAAGCTACTGCATCACTTAGCAAAAAATATATGTGAGCTTGCCTGGACAGTAAGATTTATCCTGGAAGTCAGTACCTCCAAAACTGAAATGAAGGCAAGGGAGATAGAAACAAGGTGGTGATGTTTGTGTGGAGAGCACTAGCAAGGTGGAAGTTCACACACAGCTCCAGCACGTCTGAAAAGAATGTCAAAACACTGAATAAAGCAAAGCATTCTGGTTTGCCAGAAACATTCGGGTTCAGCAAAAGACACTGTAGAATGTTATGTTTCATTTATCAAAAAGAGAAAAAGAAATAGCTTGTTTAGGGGGTTTAAACTCTCCCATGAGAAAGGAAAATGGGAGTTTTACAGAAAAAGTAAGAACACAGGAATGAACAAATGCCTGAGACAGAAACACCTTGTGAAATAGAGACACACCTTTTTAACACTGTGTGATTAATTATAGGAATCTGCTTCATTCTGTTGCTTGTGGCTGGAGGGTTTGAGTGAAAGTTGGCTGCTTGTTTCAGCCTGGTTTCACCACACAGGGTCAGTGGGAGATCACCCAGCTTTGCTTTGTGCCAGCTCTGGCTTTGGAACAGAGGGCAGCAATGCTGGGCCACTGCAGGGGCCAGACTCAAATTCCTCATATGAAATATATGGTCCTTGGAGGACTGAGTGGAAAGAGGGGATTTAGTGTTGGGAGGGAAGGAGGAGGAACATTTTCTGTGTTGCCTCTGCTGACTTAGCAGAATTGGTGGATGCTCAGTACTTCATGAAGGTGCTTTAGGATGTTTGCATTCCAGTTTGTATTGCTTTTCCTTGCCACAAGGACAGTGTGGAGTATTTTGCGCTATGCAGTTGGTTGATATCCTTCTGATCCAGCTTAGGAAAGGGTCATCCTGTGGTTAAAGAACGTGGCTTGAAGCCATTATGTCCCCCAAAACTGATGCCTCTGCCATAGACTTTGGGTGTGACTGTGGGCACAAGCACCCAGTGCTTTGTGCCTCAGGTTCCTTCCCAGTAAAAATAGCAGAAATATTTTTATGAGGGTACTTCAGGGTTCATTTAATGCTAATATTATCCTCAATAACCAGTGAAAATATTGAAAATAAGTTGTGGTATCTTCATGTCAGTAACTTCAAAATAATCTTCCAGGCTTTGAAGCCCTCCTCTTTATTAGGAAAAAGAGGAATGTTCTTAACTTGAGGCAAGTATACTTGTTTTTGAAAAAAATGTGTAGTTTTAACTTGTCTGAAAGTGTATTAACAGCAGGTTTAATTTAGCTATGAAATAGCATCAGCTGTGCAGCAGAGGTCACTGCTGCATTACTTGAATAAATTCTACCATGTGCCTAACAGGCATGGCCAAAAGGATTTCTAGTTTGCAATAAATATTTGGATTTCAATGAAATTAATATTTCCCTGAAATTTTCATTTCTTTGAAACAGAGAATAAGCACCAGGTGAGCTATATATACAGAACTTGTACTCCCAGGATTCTGCAGCTATTTGAAAAGACCTGGAGAGTACACAGACATATAAGAAACTCTGACAGACAGATATAACACAGGCAGATATTTTCACAGCATGTCTTTCACTGTTAACACACAGAAAATTGTCATGAATCAGCTTTAGAGAAGTCAGACCAGCTTTATGTCTGTGTCTGTTTTGGAGACAATAAGTTGGAGCACATTTAGGAGTCTAGCACAGAACTGAGCAGCTGGGAAGGAAAAGAATGGAAAAGAGCCAGATGAGTGATATTCTTTTGAGCAATTAAAAAAAAAAAAACCAAAAAACCCAGAAAAAACACCCAACCAGAAAAAGTATCCTCACAATGTTTTTCCTTTCAAATTAAAAACTTCTGAATGTGAAAAATATTATAAATACTATTACAAGTAATGTGAAAGGAGCCCATCCCTGGAAGTGTTCAGGGCTGGGTTGGATGGGGCACTGAGCAACCTGGTCTAGTGGAAGGGGGGCTTGGAACTGTATGATCTTCTAGCCCCTTCCAACCCAAACCATTCTATGACCTTTTTCTCAATGTACACACTGTCAAATAGCACTGAGATAAGCCCCTTCTCATGTTCATACATTCACAGCTCATTTACTCCTCAGGCACTGTACCTTAATAATACTTATTTAAGTTTACTTACCCTTATAGATCCCTGCAACACTTCAGCACCATACTGAATTGAGGTTGGATAGAAGAGGCTTAAGCTGTGGTGTCAGATCTGATATTAACTTAATAGCAATAGGCACTTGAACATTTTTTTTCAGGATGCTTGTCTTGATGAGAAGTAATTCCACCCAGTATTTTACCCTGCACAGACTAAAGAACCTGGAAGAAAGATGAAGAAATGTGGTATTATGCCAATACTCTCATTTTCCTTATTTAAGCAGAAAGAATTATTAGTAACTTTAAACTCAAGTATGTAAATAAAAATTTTAGGCAATCCTAAAAACAGTGAGCCTGTGAACTTTAGTATCTTTTTTGTATGTTATCAAGGCTTATTTATCAATTTAATCATGGATTTAGAGGGTGTTTGGAAATGTGGTGAACTTCCTCAACAGAGAACTATAATGAATGGCCCTTGTCCATTAAAAGGAACAATAGTTAAGCACAGCACCAGATCTCTCTGTTCCCAAGAATAATCCTATAAAAACATAGCACAGGTAGGAGGAAGAAGAGTTTTGTTACCCTCCTTTGTTCCCAGAGAGCAGTGCAAAAAAGGCTTACCTCCAGAATTAGGGTTGTGACAAACCTAAGTGACAAAGCCTCACTGAAATCAAAGGGGTTGTGTAGATTGAAGGGTTTCACCTCTGACCAAGAGTGCCCAAACCTTTTCAGAACAGTAATTGCACAGAGATTATTTCCAATCACAGCTGAGCCAGGTGAATATTAAAGTAAATTTCTGGGCTTCATTACACAGGTCTGTACATTCTGGCTGCAATCTGGGAGGATACTTCAGTGTGTCCCTAATCTCCCTGAGCAGTGTTGTAGAATTCAGGAGGTGCATTGTGAGACCAAAGGTTGAGCTCTCAAGAGAGGCAAGACCAAATCTAGTGTGGGCCTTTCTGCATCCCATGCTCAGTTCTCCAAGCAAGACTTTCTTCATGTGACTGATCCTATTTACCTACTGGTTAATAGAATCATATCTTTGGGTCATATTTTCCAACAGGAAGTTCTGGATTATTGGATCCTTAGCTCTTCAATGTAAGTCACAAGCTTTCTTTTCTCTGAGTTAAGAGTTTGCAGCTCTGTTTGGTACTGTGAGTCCTCAGGCTCTCTGAAAAGCCAGTCCAAGCTATTTATCAAATGAGCCACCAGCACAAACAGAGAAAAGTATAAACAGAAACCTCCAACAAACCTGGATCTGCCCATACCAGTGGTAGCAATGGATACAGAGGATAAATTTCCTGTCACTATGGACCTTGCTGGATTCAGTTCTAGCTGAACATTGTTAAAGCAGGATTGAGCATGGATTCCATCATTGGTTTATACATGGAGCTTGTATAACTCTTTCCTGGAACTTCACCAGATTTTAGAGAAGAGATTTTTGCGTACTATGATCACACAGAAGTGTTGGCATGAGATAAAAATTTCTACATTTAATAAATAAAACCAAAATGTCTCAGGAAATCATAACATAAGCACTGTTTCAGAGTGATTTTGGCACTTTTCCCTGGCCTTGAAAGTCCTTTTTACTGTTCCATTATAGTCTGTTCTGTTCCTAATTATTTAAGAAATGAAGCACCTTGGATAAATTCCCACCTGATGCTATTGGGCAAGGCTGTGGAGACCTTTACATAACTGTCCTTCAGCTTTGAAAGACAGCAAACCATTAGCAGCACAGGCTGGAGGGCAGAGGAAGAGTTTTAGTCAAGAATGGGAATAAGTGCAAAAATGTGTTGGTAATTCAAGCAAGTTGCAGTGGAGATGTGCTGCAATCACACTTCCAGTTAGCCAGGAATGTCTGGAGCAGATGGAGTGTTCAGCTGTCTGCAACACTGACACTGCAAAGCAACAGAAATGAGCTTTTCTAGAAGCATCCAAGGGACTTGCCTGCTTTCTGAAACCTTACCCAGAAACTTCTGTGTGTAGGAAACACTTGGGCTATAAAAGACGATCAGTGATATAAAAACAAACAAACAAACCAACCAAAACATTGTTTTAATATTTCAGTTAGCTGTTAAGTAAAGTAAAAAATGTGAGATATTTCCTGAGTCAATAGTTGTTCTTGCCAAAGGCTACAATCAGCACTCAGTCAAGAGTGGTACTTCATCCTCCTGATCCCTGACCATGCTGAAATAGTTTTAGAACCTCCTGCTCCCTTGACTGTGATGTTTTCCTGCTTGTTCATCTTCCTTCTGATCATTCCCCCTGGTGTATCTTTACAAGTTCTTCCAAATCCTTTCTCCAGTGTTCTGTAAGTGGGAGGCCCAAATGCTTTTCTGCTCTATTTTTTGCTATGATTCATATACAAAATTATCCACCATCACCTGTTGAGGACGAAGAAAGCTACCTTTTAATTTTTGTGTTCTATCCAGAAGAGAGCCTTAGCTAAAAGTTACACTTGTGAATAATTTAGCCATGTGTGAAATTCAGCATGGCTGAACCAAAGAGTTGAGTTTGAAAGGGCCCTCTGGAGACCATGTGGTCCAACCCCTGTTTAACGCAGGGTCAGCTACAGCAGGTTATACAGGGCCATGAGCAGTTAGGCTTTAAATATATGCAAGAATAGGCTCCAAAACCTATTCCAGTGTTCAGCCAGTTCTACCATAAAAGCAGGGCTCAGCTTTCTATTCAGGCCCCTGTGGAGGTCATTGTCCTGCTTGTCAAAGAGCTCACTTTGGGTTTAGACTTGGTCTCTAGGTTCTCACTCATTCTTGCTGCAGGATGAATACAACAGCTAAGTTTTCCCTGATTTGTCTCAAGTTTTCTGGGTAGACTGGACAGGATCTGAAGGCAGCTTGAAGGAAACATAAGAAATTATAGTATGGAAGTTCTTAGGGTGAAGTTTGGGACGCCGTCTCATTCTTTGTTCTGCAAAAAGCTCACTGGCTATTCTAGATTATCACTGATGATATCTAAAGCAGAACTGACCTTTTCATTCCTACTGGAAGTTTGTGGTGTTTTACTTTGAAACCAGCACATACTTAAGTCTCTGTGGTATCATGTGCATATCATACTGGATGGAAAAAGCTTGCACTGGCATGTGAGTGAGATCATTTGTGTATTTAAATGTCAAATTCATGTCATGAGCTATAAGCACTAATAACAAAGTACATCCATGGGCAGATTTATTTGAGTTTCTCTGGACAGATTTAACATTGGTTTGCCTGTTGCCTACAAATTGCTACATACTTTAAGTGACTAAAAGGACTTTTTAAGCCTAAGTAGTGAATCTATGGCATCTAGAATACATATCCCTAATCTGTTTCTGGACCAAAGTGCCAAGCAGAAAGGTGGAGAGGGCAGGGCAGGGCAGGAGCAGTGAGGACTAGGCTGTGCACAGCCCAGGCAAGGGCTGATAGCAAGGTCTGGAGCTTAAATACAGTTCCTGGGCCAGTGGACAGACAGCACCTGGATGGATTCCCCAGATGATGTTAATGAGGGAAATTAGGACCTGTTGGTGCTCTCAGGATCCTGACCCATTCCAGCAGATAGTAGAAACTTGCACAAAAAAAGGTTATGCTTTTGTAAATGGAAGTCATGTGTATAGCAATGGTCCAAAGGAATGTGGGTGCAGCATTATCTGAGAGAACAGAACCAAATCTGGTCTATGGTGCCAGAAAAGTTTTGTACAAGGGGGATTTGTAATTTGGAATGTTCCAAGGACACATGGTTCTGGAATGCTTTGGAGCAAGAAAAAGAAGTTATTTTTCTGTGTGGTGGTTTTGTGTTTTGCAGGGTTTCTTTCCTTCCCTCCAGTTACCTAACACTATCTTGGGTAGGCAAACTTAAATTACTTTTTTCACTATTTAAATTTCTGCAGGAAAGTCCTGTTACACTTTTTGTCTTCACAGAGTCCAAATTTTAAATTTTCACTCTGGCAGCTGATAGATGCAGGGTACAAAGCCATTAACAAAGACTAAGCTAGGTAAGGCTGGGTAAAGCTCCTATATGCTGAATGATCTTTTACTCAGAAAGGTTTTGCTTTTTTTTTCCATGTCAGTTAAATTGAATGCAAATAATACAGTAAGAAATTGCATATACCTTGCTGTTATGAATGGAAGCAAATTATAAGGCTGGAAGGTGAAACCTTCACAGCAAATCAAAGTAGAAAGTATCTCTTAACAATGGATATGCAACCTATTTAAGGCTGTTTTAAGAGCAAAAGATAGTTTAAATGGGCAGAAGATTCTCAGAAGGAACAGAAATTCATCTGGGGCGTCTTGAAACATTTGAGTTTGACAGCCCATGCCTGTGAGACTTGCCTGGGACTCCAGGCCATGGAAATTTCTGTCCACAGGGAGCTTCCCTTGGCACATGGGCACTGCTGCTGCCACCCCTAATTTTTGCCCTCTGTGTATAGCAACTGGAAGAAAGGAAATTCCTGGAGGTGCCAGTGAAGGAGCTTTAGGAATTCATAGTGCCAGAAGAGGTTTAGAGGGCCAGACAGGATGATAGGCAACAGCTCGTCCTCACATGAGGCTTGAGGCATTTTCTGGCTCTTGAGAATAATTGAGACCTTCTTAGTGTTTGGTAGCCCTGTCATGTGCTCTCTGCAGCTGCTTTGCCCAGAAGAGATGTCAGTGGAAAACCCGTGGGAATTGAATTCTGTGCGTTTTATTACAGGAAGCTGTACAGCCAAATCCAGTCTCCTCTTGCCCAGAGAATGGGACCAGGTTCTGCTGTGCCAAGCAGGCCACTTGTCTGCTTTTCTGTTGGGAGAGTGATGTGATGAGGTAATGAATGCTCCTGCAGCTCAGGGAACCTGTCTTACCTGCCCCAGGATCCAGGCTTCAGAACTTCAGTGTCAAGTTTATGTTTAAAGTTTTTCTAAACCCAAAATTACAGATATGACATTGTTCAGAGCACTGGCAGGAGATCAGAAAGGACTGACTAGAGATCTTATTTCTTGCAGAGGAAAATTGACTTTATGTTTGACTTACATGGGATAAGCTGATCTTTATACATATTATTATAACCAATTTTTTCCATTAGATCTAGAACTGTTCTGGAAACTGTTAAATCTATTTGAGCTGAAAGAAATATTGAAAATCCTAAGTTTCTCCTGAACCCACCTCCAGCATGCTCTAGTCTGTACCATAGTTACTCCTTCAACAACTTCTGTTACTCCTGAAAACCATGTTGTCTGTGCTGCTTTCAAGGGACAGCAACCAATACTCAATTCCACAATGCTAAACCCCACATTTTTTATTTATCTCACACTAGAAATTTTTAGGGACTATTTCTCAAGATCTTATACAATATTTCTTCCTTTCCTTTCATTCTTCCTTTTACCTTCATTTAGCATTCTGAGGCATGATTCAGACTGAAGTGAATAAATGAATTTTTGATTATTTTATTGGCCCTTCAGTTAGGGCCTGAGAGCCCAAGTTAGATGCCAGTCTTTCCAAATGCATGTATGTATAGATGTGTGTGCATTTATAAAACCAAAAGCTTAGGCAATATATTAATTGCCTTGGAGATGGAAATCATCTATTTATCCATACAGCACACAGCAAAATTAGGAAAGGTTAGCCACATTCTCCTGAATGTACTTATTTTTGGTATGGAAAGATGAGTTTTAGAGTATTAGGGTGGGCTTTCTAAAGTGATTTATTTCTTTGCCTTCCTGGACAGACTGATAGGAGCCTTAATGGGGCTTACTTTTATAACTGTGAATAACTGGGCAGCCTCACCTGGGATCTGCATTCAACCCTCCCCATGAGCCCAGGAACCCATTTAAGCTCAGTCCTGGGCCTCTGGTCCCTGCCTAAGCTGGGGATGTGCTGTTTTCTGTGCCTGTCTCTGGTGCTTGCTGCTCCTGACCTGGGGAGTGATTTTTTTTCACCCTGACCTTGTCACTGTGGTCCTGTTCATCAGTCACTGGCCTGCCTCTGACCTTGGTTATCCTCACTGCAGCTGAGCTGTATATTGAATTCTGGGCTTGACCTCTGACTGGCCTTGCTACCATGAGCCTTTCTCATGATCTGGGCTCTCAGATGGCCCTGGCTGTCCTCCCTTGACCTGCTCAGAGCTGCCTTCAGGCAAAGCTTCAAGACCATTCCTACAACTAACTAGTGATTTTCATGAGCACCCTTGATATTTTACTGTTCTCACTTAGTTTGGAGCTAATAAAGTATTTATCATGAGATATAAAGCAAAGTAAAACCCCATCTTGTGCTATGACTAATATTGTCATTGGGGCCACAGAACAAAGTGAATTGTTGTTTACTGCCTTAGAGAAGATCCAAACAAGGTTTTTTTAAAAGATGTTTGCTCCTGATTCCAGCTGATTGTCACAGGAAACTGTGTTGATACAACTGAAGGCAGAGAGTGGGTAGGATGAGAAACCATTGACAGGAAAGATTAACAAATAGGTTGTCTTAGCTTTTTCTGTTGCTGATGGTTTGCATTATTAAATCTTGTTCTAAGAATCCCTTTCTTACTTTCAGCATGGCTTCAGGGGTTACAGTAGAACACAGTTTATAGAAATGATTTTTGGGTTGAGATTTTAAGGTTGTCCCAAGTGGGTATGGATGTGTACAATGAGATTAAATTCACTGCAGGACCACAAGGAGGTTGTTGCTTCCTCTCAATGCCAAGACTTGTTCATTTTAACTGCAATGCTGATTTGATTTTTAAATACGAACATTAATTAAAAGACAATTACTTTAATAGTTTGAGGGTTTTTTATAGCATTATAGTACAAGATCAAATATAGGTCAAATAAATATAGGTCAAATAGCTCTTGAAACTCGTCTGGAATTGATAGTAGTGACATAATCTGTGACAGGGTAATTGGATCTGAATCTTCTGCTGAGTGATCTTCTCTATAAATAAGTTTTTATTTCAGATCACAGGAGCTGAAATCAAGCCTTAGATAGCAGTGTTGGAGTTGCAATAACATCTAGCTGTCAGTTGCACTAAGTGTAGTACTATTAATGCAGGTGAGCCAAACCTTCCTTTCTATGTGAACTCTCCAATTAATCTTTAAAGCAATGTTGGGCAGCAGTTGTGAACAAAGTTTTGATTTTCTAATTGTTATCATTCTGCCAAAAACCTGAAAGTGTGAAGTGTTAGCAACTGGAATCTCTTGCCTGTGTTTTTGACTAAGAATGCCTTATGACAGCACTCGAGTTTGCTTTTAGGCTATTTCTAAAAACTATTTATTTAGTGATTCTCAAAGCACTGATTATACTGGAATCCATAATATCTGCCAATGTGTAATCTCTGAAACTAGATGAGGATTTTCCCAGCTAGGTGACTTGAAATCACATCTTTAATAATGTCTTTATGCACCTACTAATGACAAAAAGCAAAGGATTTCTGGTAGGTGAGACATGAAATGTGAGATAATACAAAGATGTTGTAGTGTAAAACATGCTGATATTTCTAGTATTGCCTTAGTGTCTGAGGTAAACTAGTTAGTTATCTTTGAAGTGGTGTGTGTATATTTATATTTGGGAATCATAACAGCATTACTACTGTGAATAAACAACACTGATATCACCTAGAAATGAACACTCCTGATATTGGACTGGAATGTTACAAAGTGTCTGTCCTGTAGTAGAGAAAAGCAGATGTGGTAAAAATGGAAGATTGTTTTTTTTTTCCCTGTAACATTACAGTTGTCTCTGTATATTTTTTAAATTGTAAATTTAATTGTTTTTCTTGCTTGCACTTACGCTGTATGGGCTGGAGTTGAGTGTGTTATTCATGCTGCAGTAATGGAGCCAGGTCCTGCATTGGTGCTTTCTGGGGAACATGTGGTGTAGTGTGGGCACAGGACTTGTTCTGTCTGCTCTAGCTGATGCTGTATTATTTATATTATTTCAAAAGCAAATTCTCCTACATAGTGCCTGTCATGCAGGGAATACCCCAGAGTAGTCTAGAACTCTCTTGTCACACCATCTACTGTTTTGAGGAGGATTTCAGCTCTTTTGGTTGCAGTGGAATGGTTTCTGATCAAGCTGGGCTCAGCAGACTGTCTTTACAATATTTATGTATCTATAATGCAAAAAATACTGGAGTGAGAGCCAGCATCTTGTTGAATGTTGCTGTATTTTGCTAATTTCTCAGGCTGTAATGATAAAATCTGAATTGTACCATGATACTATATCTGAGTTTCTCTTGGAACTGGACTTAAAATGGCTTCACTGGTTCTTTCAGTTGCCAGTGTCTCCCAATACCTCAGACTGGCCTTAGACAAGATGACCTTCCCCTTCAAATATCCTAATGGAATCTCTTCCCTACTTAAAGGAAACCACTGCATTATACAGCTCAATTTGTGATGTGCTGCCTTTGATTTTTCAAGTCTCTTGAAGTCTGGAATCAGGATGGACACCTGCATCCCCAGGTACCAACCCTCTGAATGCAGTCACACTGTGTAATCTCATCCTGCTCAGCTTTTGTGCTTGGGAAGCTGTTTACCTGAGAAATTGCACCTGGATAAGGCTTGGTCAGTCGTGTTGTGAATGAGATGAAAGCTTTAGGAGGTGTGGCTGCAGGCCACTCAGCACACATACAATTCTTGCTGAGTGTGTCAGCAGGAGTTCACAGGGACCGTGCTGGCTTTAGAGGCATGGCAATGAAATGCCACGGGAAGAGAAGGAGGATTTTTATGGAGGGTAATGTATCTTATTGATGTATTACTAATGTCACTGTATATAACTTTAAAAGCCCTCAAGAAACCATGAATATATAGTTCTGGAATATGCTTAAGATTTTTTGTGGTGTTAATACACCAAGTGCTGAGATTTTCAGATTACTCATCCAGAGGCATGAGTAATTTTTGAAAAAGGACTCTAATTATGTGGTAAAAAAAACCTCCAGATGTTCTTCATCATGTGTCTGTAGAAATGATCTGTTTAAACTGTTTGTATTTGCTCTTGAAGCTGTAAAAGAGGTTGTGATCTCATTTTTCTCACTGCTGAACAAACACGCTTGGAAAAATATTCCCTGCCCATGCAACAGAGCTGCAATCAGAGGACAGAAAATTCAGAGAATTCAAATAACTTATAAAATTCTGGAAATAACCATCTAGGGTTTTTTTATCTATCAGGTAATGCTTTTGTTAACTAACAATGTAAACTCTTCCTTTCATATAGAACCAGTGGTCTTCTGTTACTTCTCTGCATCTTTCCACTGGTTTTAGAAGGAGATCAGGAAGTAACTCTTTATGCTAGAGTGATTTTGTCAAGACATAGGACTTCAAAATCCTTCTGCCTGTTGCTTTTAATATCAAATTCATAGTTTAAATTAACTTTTAATATCTAGGTGTAGCTGAAAATGCTCTGGAGGACAGGACAGACAGAAGCAAAGCTCCTGCTACTGTCAGGTGGCTGTGGTAGTGTTTGAGTGCTGGACAGTGACTAGAAAATATTCAGGGAGTTATAACGAGCTGTGTAACTGAGCTAACCCCTGACAAGGATGAAAGCCTTTTTATCCCTCTCATTGCTTACTGCTGATCTGGCTGAGGATGCACAGGTCAGTAAGAGAGCATGGCCCTGGGCAGAGCAGGTGCCAAAGTTTCTGCTCTAATGCTGTTCTCTGTCTTGGAAAGCTGGATGCCTTTGCAAAGTAACAGGCCCATTCTATTTTTGAATTCTTGGATAGGAGTTTTTCGTCGTTGATTAAGTAGTGAAACTGAACTTGGAAGTGAGGGGAATGTGATTGCAAAACTGTGGGTACTGTTGTCTTTATTGGGTTCAGCAATACTTGCAGCTGAGTTTTCTATCTGAGTTGCCTTACACTAGTTGTTGCTGCCAACTGAATTGTAGGAAATAGTTGATAGTTAATCTCTGATGATGGTGAGCTTTCTTTTTGCCTATTCCTTATTTGATCTGTGTGTGTGTGTGAGGTCCAGGTAAAATCCAGTTTACAATATAACCAGACCTTTATGCACTTTTTTTTTTTTTTTTTTTTTTTTAATAGCTAAGAAACCCCCCTGAATAGGGCAGTTAGAATAAGGGTAAAGGTAGATGGAGCTCACTGGCTGACATTTAATGAGTCAGGGAGGAGGAAGCCAGAACACAACTGATCAGTATGGTCTTACCAGCATGGGTGAGAGCAGCATCCCAGTTTTGTCAGCATGAATAGAACCCTGGAGCTGAAAGGTTAAAAATGTACCTGCTAGTCTCAAACTGGCATGTCAGAAGTGCCTGCCCTTCTTTTGTAAGGGGCTAAAAATGTGCATATGCTAGAGTGGAGAAATTAGAGTCCATCTGTGCTGCTCTCAACAGCAGTTAGGAGTTTAAAGAGCAGCTGAAGATGTTTGGAAAGCAAGAAAGGGATCTCTGAATGTCTGTTTGCACATAAATGGACACAGCATGTGGTGGACTGAAGCAGACTGTTCAGATCAACTCTGAATTATTTGTGCAGGCTGCAGCTGCGAGCCAGAGACTTGCAGCTATGACTTCAAGAAGCTGCTACCATAAATACAGCTGCAAGCACTTTGAGGTTTCTATAATCTATTTGGTTTTATTTATTAACTCAATGTTTTGCACAAGCAGTTAATACTCTTGCATCATAAAGGGCTGTTTATTGTGTGAGCAGTTGTGCACCTTGTTATAGTTCTCTTGGTTTCTGAGAAGAGTCTGAAGAGGTTATTTCAGGACAAGCTAGGAGTACATCCATAAGAAATGGAGAAGGACTGGCAGTCCACAGAGGTGTAGGCTCTACATTTTAGCTGGTTAGTGTTACTGTGTTTTACCTCTGTCCATGGGCTTATAAAGATTCTGGGATTTCCTTTGATAGATGTAGGATGGAGGGAAGCTGGTCTAACTTAAAGCTCTAAAAAAGACTTATGCTCATTTTTAATATTAATTGGGTTTTTTCCATGCTTAGAAACTCAAGTGTGTTATTTTGAAAAATGTAAAGTCCTACTATAAAAGTGACAATCTGATCCTAGTTTGATTAATCTTCACTTTACTGGATTTCTTCCCTAAACTGTGAGATTACTGCCTTGTACCTTCTCCTATATGACAAAAACATCATGACATATCAATTATATAGGAAGGCTAATCCAAATGCCCTTGAAGCTGGTTGGAATGCTTACCTTTGCTTTGACAGGCCTTTCTGCTTAGTGTGGTGTGATTTGGCTCAGAACCCTTCTAAAAGCAAAAACCACAAGATGTTCCAAAAGTAAGGTTTTGGTGATGTTGAGAGACACCTTACCCACCAACAGCCTCCCTCAGTGGAGATGAGGAGATTGAAGTAGATAATTAACATGTATGAGCTGTATTTACAAGCTGAAAAACTTTATTGTTTTATCCCTTAAAGACTGACTGCCTTGCTCAACAGTGAATAAAACCTGGAAGAAAATGATCCTAGATTTTATGACAAACGTAGGGAACTAACTGGGTAAGGTTGTATGCAATTCTGGCAGCTATTTTATGGTATCTCAGCTAAAAATTTCCCTTTCATCCATCACTGATACTCAGCCAGAACGAACTCCTTTGTGATACCTGATACTGGATTGTTGTAATGAAACTCTGTAAGTTGAAATTCAGGCTTCTTTTGATGTATTGCTCAGACACTTCTTGTATGTTTTGGACTTGTTTCACAACAGCCTCATGTTTGTAAGGTTACATAAACCAGCAAGGTTTTGTACAAGTTGGAGGGAGGTGGGACATGCTGGTCTCCCAGCAGGTGATTTCCTCAGCAGACAGGAAGGCATCTCTGGAGATGTGGGGTGGTGTCATTCAAATGCAAGACACCATGATCTGTATTTCCCCGTTTTAGAGCAGCTCTGTGGTGAGCAGTGTCCCGTGGAACAGGATGTGCTGTGTGGCACCTCTCTCTGCTGGTGGAAGCTGGTTGCTGCTGAAACCAGCAAGTTTCCCCCAAGGAGTTACTGCACCTAATCAGCTAGAGAGATGGGTTTGTTTCCCCTCAGGCTCTTTTTCTCCCTCTGCCAGCTGTACCTGGTGAAACTGCCTTCCTGTGCAGGCACATTCTTGTGATGCACCAAACACTCCTTCAGCAAGTTGCTGAAATATCTACTCTGCACCAGTGAATATGCCAGGATTATTCCCAAAGTGATATTAGGCAACAGATTTCCAAAGACTTTGGCAGAATCTATAGAAAACTGGAGTTGATATTGGGCAGAAGAGGTTTGACATGGAGTTTTGCCTGACTCAGTTGTTTCATTTCCCAGCAGAGCCCCAAATGCAGCTCTCTGCTTCGTGCCCTGTTACTTTTGACGAGCTCATACCTGTACCATGGCATGAAGCCGTCTTTTGTAACTTATAGACAAGAAGGTTGCCTCTTGGATGAAGAAATAAGGAACAAGAAAAAAACCCCCAACAATCTGGCAAGTTTCAGTGAGGAATTTTTGTAGGGAAAAACCCTTGGAGGCAGCATAGTTGCCATATATGAGTAATCTGAAACACATAACATGAATTGGGTAGTAAAGTAGTCATCCCCATCTCAGAAAATTAAGTTAATTATTATTTCTAGATGATTAGAAAGAGTAGGGGAGAGTGGATAGATGTTTAACAAGTTGACCTTCCAAAGTTCATGGAAGCAATTTCTCAGTACAGGCTGAAGATAAGATCAGAAGCTGTGAGACAAGCATGCCTCCAGAATTAATGCAGCATACAAAGAGTTTTAACACAAAATCCAACAAATATGCTGAAACAGACTACTTGTTTTAGCTATTCACATATATGCTAGGAAACAAATGCTTGTATATTGGAAAATATGCAAATTTTCTGTAGAAACTGCAATTCTGTAGGAAATTGCAACATCTTGGAGAGATGTGAAACTGAGAAGCAATGTAGGTATAAAGACTCAGGAATATCTGTGTCACAGGCTGTGCCTGTAGGGGCACAGGGGTTGTTGGGGGTTTTGGCAAGAATGACTGAGTGCTCTGAGGTGCACTCTAGCCTAGGGATGCTGCAGGGTTTAGCCAGGGCAGCAGAAGAGATGCCCATTTACAGAACATGCCTGAGCAGAGCTTGGGTGTGTTCCAGGGTGCCACATGGCTGAGGGGACTGACAGATGTCTCAGCCCAAAATGAACCCACTGAGAGCTTGCAAATGTGAATTAATTCCTGGGGGATCATGTGCTATAAGTAAAAATTAATCTGTATTGTAAATAACTATTACAAATCACTTAGTCTATTGAATTAGAAAGATTTAATGAGAGGCTCAGTACTTGAGATCAGGCACAGGAAGGTGTGACACAGGTTGGTTGCCTGTAGCACAGCAAGAAATCTGGATAATTTTTGTCCTAGAGCAGCCCTGTGGCTGAAGCACAGACCAGGAGATATGGGCTCATTTCTTGTCTCTGTTATGGCAGTTAATGAGCAGACATTTAATCTCTGAACTGTTTCTGTGTCTCTGAATGATTAAAAGTATTTATTTGATAACCAGTCACACCTAGATGTGAGTCAGATGGGACAGATTGACACCCTGTTAAGATTAGAGCTGTTCCTGATATTATATAATTCTCTTGTTTTTTAAGAGGGTTTCTGCTATTACATGTTCATTTGTGTGCCACTTGGTTATTTGATTGGATGTTTTTCTTCTTTGCCACACTTTTGTGTACTTGAGGTGAAAGGTGCAAGCTGAGTGTGCTCTCAGGATGCAGCTCAGTAATGACACTCCAGCCTTTATTGTGTTCCAAGACCAACAGCAGCATGGTGACAGCTGGGCAAGTTTGTTTACACTTTCCCAAATGTCAGAACAAGGAGAAAGCCATCAAGGCTTTATACTGAATGCACGTCATTTGCAAAATATGAAAGCACCACAAAGCTAAGTGGGACTCAAATTCCTCTAGCAAGGCTTTATGGGAAACTAAGAAAAACCAAAAAGGCATTTTCTGAAACTGTGTTCTATTGTAATAGGTTGTATTAATAACACATTAAAAGGTGTAAAACATTAAAAAGAAAATAGACATATGTATGGCAAGCTTGCATAATTCTATAAATAAGTGCAGCTAAAATTATTTTCTACAGTTACTTTTGTCTCATTCTATCTTGAGACCAATGACTACCAAAATAATTGACCCCATGTTTGATATTTTTATTCACAGGCTGAACTGATGAGTTGAATCAAGTGTCAGGTGTACTCAAGTACACAAAGGTAGTGCATCAAGAGGGCTCAGCACTGCAGCGTGGGCAGCAGACAGAGAAGCTCTGCTCTGCCAGGCCCAAGAATCTTGTTGATGTTCCTCAGGTACAATAAGCATAGGGAGTATTTTAGAAGTCCTAGAAATCACCTTTGTGCTGCTTTATATCCACTGTGTCTATTCCAGGTGAGGGAAGGGTTCATTACCCTCACTGGTGGTGCCTGTACTTTGTCTCTTTCAGATGTGTGTGAATAACAGCCACTCCTGAGGCAAACCTAGAACAGACTTTGCATAAGCTCCTCATGAATGCTTTATTTAGGTGAGAGGATAAGAGCAGATCAAGATCAGGCCAGGGGATGGAGTGCAATAAGAGCTCTTTGAGCTTCTCTACTGTGTTTACCTAAGGCCACCTCCCTCATGAGGTACCAGGTGAGAACATGTTTTTTCCCACATTCATGGCCTTCAGTTATTTTGTTGAGGTTTCTTTGTGAACAAGGAGTATCCAGAAAGGCTCCAAGGTTTGCCACTTTGCTTTTTATCAGGCGTGTGGGTGACTGCATTGGTTTGAAGAACAACCTGTGCAATGCTTCTCTACTGTCCTGTTACTTCACACTTTTGCACAATTCCTATGTGTTTTCTCACACTCTGGAACAGGTCCAGGCAAGGAAGCTCAGTCAGAGTAGGGGCAAGCTTGAACTTGAATCTAAGGTCAAGATAAATAGTCCTGTGGAACTGTCAGCTCAGTGCTAACTGGTAGTGAAGCAAATTGAGTGCTTGGGAAGGATGGAGCCAGACAGTTGATGCATAAACCTATGGTCCATCTGTGCTTAGATTTCTGGATTAAATGCTGTTTTTCTCATCTCAGCTATGAGATGAGCATCTGGAGAAGGTAAAACAGGTTGATATGGGGTATGGAACAATTTCTGTATTGGGAATAAGTCAGAAGACTGAGAGAAATATAACAGAAATACATAAATATGATGCAGTGCAGAGGGATCGGTTGTGTAATCTCCCTTCAGTACAAGTACTGGAGGCCACATGTGAAATTACTGGGAACTAGATGAAAATAGATGGAAGGAACTAGCAAGAGAGCAAACCTCATCAGCCAGCTGGCTCAGCTGCAAATACCTGAAGGCAGGGGAAGACAAAAGACAAGCATCACACACTTATCCTGTTCTCTCCTGTGGGTGACTGCTGATGCCCAGTGCTGAGGGTGGGATCCGAGGCTGGACAGACCTTTTGGGTCCCTGTGGCCTGACTTGTGCCTGTCCCAAGAGGCAGTGCAGATGCAGTGAGCTCTGGTTACCCAGTGTGGCAGCTCAGGCACAGTGAACTGCAACAGCAGAGACAAGGTCATAACTTTCCTGTGACACAGCAGAAGAGCTTTGATCTGCAGCTACTGCTGACAGCCCTGGATGTTTCCCTTCAGGGTGGCAGGAGTGAAAAAAAAGGCTTTAGATAATGCCCTGGTCAGAGCTCCCAGGGACAGATAGCAGAGATAGCCCACACTTTGGTCACCTTGGTGCCACATCATTCTGCCCTGCCGAGCACATTTCAGTCTGGGCTGATAAGCAGAGCCAGTCAGGTACTTCTCTGTCACAGCTCTGCTGTGTGGCTTCAGCCTTGAGGTAAAGGGTCATGTAATATTACAGCCCCCAGGCTCTTTGGCACAGGTTTTGCTTGATGATTCAAACTTAGCATTTTCACAATCAAGACAAATATTGACCAGGCAACCAGAAACACCTCCTCCTTTTCATCTGTGCTTGGGACAACTCCTCTGTGGGAAAAATAAAAACTGCAGCTGGCCTGACAGCTGCCAAAAATGTGAGTGGATTAAAAATAAATTATTTCTCTTGATAAAATAATTATTGGCAAGGGCACAAGAGTCTCTCATCTCTACTCTGGAAATAGCTCCTTGATAGAAAAAAAAAAAATTAAGCACACTAAAAAATAAAAAACGACAACGAAAAAAGCCACCACAAAAAACCTCAAACCAACCAACCAACCAACCAAAAACCCAGCAAAACAGTAACAACAGAACACAAACTAAAGTAATTCAAGCAAAAATATACCTGAAACAGGAATTGTAAGTTTTTTGTATAATAGCTGGGGATGAGAAGCAAGGAAGATATCTCAAGTGAAGTTTCTCCAAAACCAGAAGTACAGTTTGAACAAGATCTTGGGGAAATAAGAGCACAAGATGAGTATGTATATTGACAGATAATTCTTGCTACAGCAGCACTGCACACTTGTTTCACTGACCTATGCTCAGCTTTAAGCTTTGACGTGTAAAAATGACTGTCTGTCAGTTAAGTGTGGAATTACACAAATTTCAATGTACTTCTAAACCAAATGCTTTGGGGAATTAGTTACTGAATGGCTTTATTCTTCTGCAGAAATCCTGCCTCTTTCTTACCTGTAAATCCACTGTGCAAAATCTTTTCAGACTTCATAGTGAATATTTTTTATGTTCCTAAGCCACTGAAATATATGAGTGTATTTCAAAATAGGACACTGTTTTACAGGAAGTGACAGCTGATTTCGAGTTCCAGCCGCCTTAAGCTATTCTAGAAGCAGCTGTCAATTACAGGTGAGAAACCTTGACCTATGAAACAATTTTGTTACACTTTAATGCATTACTGTTATATTGTGACTACGTGATAAGATTGTCTTTGTCAAAGATAGTGGATCACCACTTTTATGCAGAATAGTCCCAGGGAACTTTAAATTTCACTCCTGGCAGTGTTGCAGCACATGGAGCTACTGTGAAGGGAAATTGGGGTCTAAGAAAATATCACTTCAGTTGACCTTTTAGCTTGCATGAAAGGACTCTTAAGAAGAAAGGACGTGCGTGCAGAAAGCACTTGGAACTTAGACTCATAAAGTTATGGCAGAAGGGAAATGTTGCAAGTCTGGAATATCAGATTGGATAACCTGGATCCAAGCAGCTGTTACCTCTGATAGGATCAGGTACTTAAGAGGAAGATGAAAATAAACCCCGGGGGTAGGAAGCTGCAGGATAACTCCAGTGCAGTCCTTTTCTAAACCTTCACAGCTAGAAACTATTGTGCTCTGCTGCAGAAAAGCTTATTGTTATTTGACAAAATTGAACATGGTGGCTGGGTAGCTCTGGGTGCCCTTAGCTGTACATGTTTCAAAGCCTTTCAGGAGTGCTACAAGATCCTTTATTTTGATTAAGTGATTCTTGATAAAGTAAAGAAACCTAAAGCTGGGTTAAAGAGCTGCAGAATGGCTTAAGCTGTGGCAAAGAAATGAATCTAAGAAACTCCAAAGTCTTGCTGCAGCCCTGTTTATGAAAGTTTGTGTTACTGATTTAAATGAGCTCATAGCATCACATGCTCCTTTTCCATCTTTGAATTACTCACTTGTATTTGAAAATTACAGTTTTGCCCTAAGGGAAAGTATGTACATAGAGGACACAGTGCTCACAGCTCAGCTGTACCTACTACTTCCAGTTTTCTTCTCTGTTAGTTATTCCACTCAAGAAATTATGAACATTAACTTTTGTGGGATATTTTGTGCTTTGGGACATATGCACACACCATAATATTATACAGCAGTTTATTACATTAATCAGTTGCTAAGTGCCCATGTAGACTAAAAGAACATAACTAAACACTGTAAGATGTAGAAGCTAAAGGCTGTATCTTCAAATGATGCAGCTCTCTGGAATTCATGTAAATATTTTGAATATATTGACATTTAGATAAAAGGAAAATTTCCTACCCGTTTCGAGTGTAGTTTAATCTTTGACTAGGTCATGGCTGCTGTTTGTTTGACATGAAAGTGCATGTGTTTACTTTTTCCCCAAAACATCGATGTTGAGCTCATGATGGAGGTCTGAGAGCAGAGCACGTGAGCTGAGCTTTCCTGGACCTGTGGCCTTTGGGGAATGAAGAATCTGCAAAGATCCAGTCCTGGGAAACATGTCTGGCTGTCATGCCTGGAGCCTAAGGACTGCACCTCTGTGCATCCTACCAGTTTTTGAAAGGAAGCACATGTGCTGGGAAGTAGAAAGCACCCTAGATCTGGCTGTCATCCAGCCATCTGAGGAGGGAAATGGTGATCCTGGCCCCCTTTCTGAGGAAATGCCTGCACAGCCACTTGGCACTCTACTGCTTCTTTACATGGAGGCTTCACATGAAAACTATTCTTGCAAAATATCCACTGTTACCTCCCAGTATTGTGCTGGGAATGTCTCTTTCAGGGTGTGTTTATAGGGACTATCTTGATCACTGCCACTGCTCTCCACTACTGCTCCCTTAGCCTGGATAGACAGGAGGTGTGGAGAGTAAGGCACTGTGCACTGGGGTCCTCATTGTGTGCTGAGCACAGGTCCTTGCTGCAGAGTAGCCAAGGGCATGACTGTGAATGCAGACAGTGGAGCTTCACAGCCTTCCTGGGTGGTGTGATTGATTCTCACCTCCCCAAGTCTATTTCTTGACCATTGCTTGCAAGACAAAGTGGTGGAAGTCTGATGCCGCCGGCCAGTGAAGGGTGGTGGAAATCTTTGGTTTCATCTCGTTGCTTTAGGAAGACATCCCTCTTAGAAGAGACAGGGAATGATTTCAAGGTAATGAATTGAAAGCAGGGAAAAGCAAAAATCTCCATTTAAAAATAGTTCCAGCAAAACGTAAGCTTCTGCTTTTTACTTCCCTCAAACAATTTTCCGAGTTGCTACGAGAAACCCATTTCAATCATTTATGTGACTGAGAGGTCAATGTTCCTGTGAACGAAAAAAGGGTGCAGTGAACCTTTACTTCTCTTCCCTTGGACCCAGCTGCCTAAACAGTCCAAAAAGAGGTATGAACACAGGACAGATATGGCCTTGGCAAGGACATGGGAAAGTTGGGACATGTGGTCTGGGCCAAATCTTTCTTTAGAGGAAACCATGTGAAAGCACAAACACATGTAGGAAATCACAAGTTTAACTGAGAGCAGGACTGGGTCTCATACTTTCAGAGTTGCCTAAGCTGCTTTTTCTGTCAGACCAAGCAATTGCCTGGGATTTCCCAGGCATTTTTACCTCTGTCATTTAGCAGAGCAAGTCACATATCTCAAACATCCAACTGCTCTCAGAGGTGAGATGGCCACAACTTGCTGCTTCTGATTGGGGGGGTACCATGACGTTTACAAGGAACATCTTGCTGATGTGGTCTGAGTTGTGGTGCTTGTGACAAATGTAGATTTTCTTAACTGAAGCAAAAAAAGAAACCAGGTGAACTGTCACAGTATTGATGTCAAACCATTTATTATCATTACATATGTGGGTCCTAGTTTTGGTACATAAGCTACCACACAGCTCCTGGTGTAAGCTTTCCTGGGTGATAAAGGTGGAAATGCTTTAGGCAGCAACAAAGTGGAGCTGGGTTTTAGGTACTGCACAGAGACCATATGGAAGCAAAATACTTGATCAGATTTTCCAACACTTGATTTTGTATTCTGTCTTAGATTAAATGATCTGCATTCTGTGTGTGAGTGAGTGAATGGAACACTTAATATTCTCTTAAGCAGAATTTTAGATTTCTGTGTACCATAATTGAGAGAAACACCAAAGCACCAAAGCTCTACTGTGGCCCGTGGAGGATCACACTGGGAGTGTTCCTCTCATTATGAAAAACCAACAGAACATGAAGTTCTAATGAGTGAAACAATGTAGTATGTCAGGATAATTTAGCACAGAGTCTGGTCCACCTTAAGGCTGGCTAGAGGGAAGGGTGGATGCTGGAGAGGTGCTGTAGGAAGGGTTCTGCCATGAGCTGTCAGCAGCAATGAATTCTGACACCAGAGCTTAAGCTCCCCCAAATCAGGAGACAGCAGAATCAGGGCTATCTAACAGGTTTCATGATGGATGGGTAGAACTTACATAACCTGAGATGAAAAGTCAATAAGTAACAAGGGAATTTCTTTCTAAGGAAATAGAGGTTGGTTTGGGTGCAAAGTATTCCCCAGAACAGCTTTATGGCTTTGTCCTTAAATCTGTGCACCAACAAAATGGCTCTGTCAGTTCAGGAAAAAATTAGAAGTGAATTGCATGAGTTTGTAGGTCAAGGGCTGGCTGCAAGGCCAACTACAGATTGCTCAATTACTTCTTCTGGAAAGTTTTTTCAAAGTTGGGTTGAGTGACTTGTTTGCGGTCAAGGTACGCAAGGAGAAACAGTTACTTTGATATATGTCTGTTCTGAGTTATGTGTTTGTTAGGATATCGGTAAAAAAGTCCCCAAATTGCTATGTTCAATGGTCTTATTGTACAAGCAAATAAAGAACAGTGGGTTATTTTACATGAATGTTTTCCTGTAAAGAATTGTACTGTGCACAGAACTATGATAGAGCTTGTGGTTTCAGAAAGATATCCTGGTTTTATTTGCAAAGGTAATGGAAGTTATACTTTTATGAATTCTAGTAGGAAATGGACAGTATCTCCTATTTTTTACATAGAGGTACCTTTATTTCTGCAGATTTGCACACATAGTGTGTATTCCTTGTTTTCCTTATTACAAAGCCAGCCAAAGCATCATATATGGTTTTGTCTTGTATCTATGGTGTCAGCAAGTGTGGACTTGAACATCTTTGTTCTACAATGTTTGACACGCAACACTGCAATATATTGAAGGCAGATTTGAAAAGCCTAGTAACAGGGCAGTTTTAAATCACCTAAGCAAACAAATGCCTTATTTTCTCTGAAAGCTTAATTTTTCCTTGACTGACATGGACACATTGGTTACATGCCAATAAATATCTGAATAATGCATATAAAAGCCTTTGGTGTCAAAAAATCAGTATGAGTTATTTAAGAGCTCTGTGCAAATGCTACCTTGGGTAAAGGCCCAGGAAACTTGAAAGAGTCCTTACCCCCCTTGTCCCCCCTTCAGTCTGATAGCATTTACTGAGTCAGATTTTTCAGAGGTTGACTGGTAGTTAAACTTTGAGTGAAACAACAGCTTCACATTTATTAAAGCAACTTATTCTGGTGGAATTAAAATAGAGTTTTATATTAAGTATTCTGCTCTGATGGGGGCCGTGAGAGTAGAGAAATCCTTCTCATGAACTGCTTTTATCTTTTAGATCACATGAATGAAAGTATGCATCTTAACTGCAGATCAGCAGCCCTGATTTCCTGGAAATGGTGGTTTCCAAACAGATGGCCTCAGAGATAAACATGCTGCATTTACTACTTGAACTGAGCACTTTGGCATAAGGGTATTTCATTTGTGAAGGACACTTTAAATTTAGCAAGCCAGATCGATTATTCCCTGAATTGAGTAAGATACCTTGGATGGAACCCCTGGTAGGTTCTAAGTTTTATAGGAAGCAGTTTGACTCATTTTACTGCTACTGTGCAAAAGGCTTATAACACTTTATCTCACTGAAGAAAAAGAAACACAATCTGAAATCAATATTTTCAGACCCACTATATATCTCTGGGGTTAAATATATATCTATATATCCTGAGGGTTAAAAATGGAAATATTTGTTCAATGCAGGACTTCTGACAGGCATGGCTCCTGTAAGCCTGCTTTTGCTGTAGTCACAGAGTCAGCTGAACATTACTGAGGAAGTTCACTACATCATTCATTCAGGAGCTGGGAAGGGAAATATTCCTGCTGACTCACGCTTATAATTACTTTCCTTGCCCCACCTCCAGTTATGTTGGCTCCTCCTCTCCTCTCTTGCTGCTGGTTGCCTACTATATTTAAACAGCTGTCTTAGAGCAGAGAGAGGATTCCAGGCTTGTAGTTTGGTGGCTCTGCTGACTGTACAGCCACTTTCATAAAGATCCCACCTCTCATCAGACCTGCTGCTAAAGGTAAGAAGGGTCCAAATAAGTACAGAGAGCTCTGTCTGGTGTACCCTAACATCAGTTTCTGAGTATCACAGGAGTATTTTTAGAAAGGTGTTATTACATACCACAAAGTTGAATTTTTTCCACATAGTTTAATTGTGTTTGGGGGGTAACTGGCCTCACATGCAAGAGTCATGATGCAAGGAGAGAACAACTTTTGAAACTTGTAGGGAAGTATAAAATGTAAAAACTGTCAAGATCTCTGCTTTTTTAAAAAAAAGTACTAATCAGTTCAATATTAAACTGGTGGAACAAATGAGTTCATGAAGACATTAAGCTGGAGAAAACTATTGTTGCATCTGTGTTAGAATTGTTCTTTAAAACTGAGTGTTGTGGTACCTCTTTTAATCTCCCCCAGTATTTATACTCAGGCTGCATTTCTCTCTTGAACTCTCCCCACGTGCTGTTCAGGCCACACTTGGTAATTCTTTAGCAAAATCTCGTGGCTGTTACAGGGACAGCTACCTGCATGTGGCTGATGTAACCTGGCTTTTTATTCCTCCAAGGATCACAGAGTGTCCTTTTCATGCTAAATGTGTTTCCTTTCTCATTTGCTCACTCTAAACCTGTTTCAGCCTTGCAGTCTGGAGCTAGTAAGAGCCACACTGACTGAGTCTGGGAGTTACAGTCCCTCTAGACATGAGGCTGTGTCAGGAAGGTATGCAGAGTTTGGCCCAGAATGAGCTGGGTGCTTTTCAGCCAGAAACAATTATGTAACATCACACAGACACCGGAATGCTTTGGAAGCAGCAAGAAGACAAGTTGTGAAACTTGCTGCATTCTCCCACGTGAAGAGAAGGAAAGGGACATCCATTTAAAGTAGGAAGCTCAAAGCAGGAGCCAAACTCAGTGTCACTAAGCTGACTAAGTGTGAGTGCCCAGCAGCCTACACTACATAAAAGGAAGGTGAGAAGGGCAGTCTTGAATTTCTCGCTATCTCAGGCTTTCTCCTGGTGCTAACTAGTTCAGTATAGATTTGCAATGAACTTCAATGTCCTGTTGCTTTCCAGTAGCTTCTGCAAGAACAGGCTTTCCTCTGCTATACTGTGTTATCTGCCAAGGTTTCAAGATATAAGAGTTTAAGACTACAAAAAAAAAAGTAATTAAAATAATCCACCTTAATGTCCAGGGGCAGGAAAAGTGAATGTTTGGCCTGAAACTAAAATACCTGAGATGCTTTGAGCTCAATTTTACCCCTAGAAGTCAAGCCTTTAGCCTACAGGATTGGAACAGCTATAAACAGGTTCAGCACCTGATTCACTTTCTACTTAAAAAGAAGAATTAATAACTATGAATTATAGAGATGGCAGGTATAGGATGTGAAAGTAACTTCTCCTATTTGTAGAGAGATGCTAGGATGGTTAATCTTGTGTTGATAGGCTTGTCAGTGTCAAATCTTCAAGAAAAAAAGTGTGTAGCACTGAAATGTTATTATGGGTTTTGTTAATCCAGGTACTGAATAAATCCATGGCTAAAAATGGTCACATGCGTGCACAGATCCAGTAATTTCATCAAACTAACAATTGTGCTCCTCTAGACATTAAGGTTTGGTTTAATTCCAGAAAATGCTCCTCTTTCAAAAGGTACAGAATGCAGGGGGAGGAGGGTGAAAGGAGGAGGGAGTTATCAGTGAGCTGGCGGCTGCCGGCTCTCTGCTTTATCAGGGTGGAGAACAGGGTGGCACAGTGCAGTGGCCAGGAGCCAAGGCAACCTTCCTCCAAAGTAAACAGGACTGCCAGGCTGTCTTCTCCTGTCTTGTGCCTTCTTTGTCCCCTTCAGGCTCCCCCAGGAAAATGCTGGCATGCAGTGAGTGGCATGGCTTTGTGCTCACGCCTTACAGACGCGCTTGCAGCCTCCTTATTTGTGTGCTGGCTATGCTGCTGCCCTGGAACTGCTGCTGCCCTGGGCTCTCTTGGGTTGGTTCAGCAGTCCTTGCTTCAAGAGAAAATCCCCTGGCTGTTGCTGGGTTACCACTGTCTACAGAGTGCATGCAGTGTTCCCATGCACGCTGCTGCAGGGAGCTGTGGAGCAGAAACCTGGGAGATTGCTTCCAGAGATCTTGCTTTCCTCTTCCAGACTCCCAGTAGTTTCACAGATGCAAGATGTGTACTCTGTGTTAGGAAAAATTAATAAGAACTTCTCTTCTTGTGTAACACAGTCATGGAGAGGGGGTTATTTGTTATCATGGAGAAGAAACTTCTGCTAACCTGCAGCTGGGTACTGTAGCTCACTGGTTTGAGGGGAATACCTGACTGCTCACACCAGTGTCCTGCTCCTTTGGTGTCTCTGGCAGTCCCTGGTGCTAGTCCTGAATTCTACCAATTGCAACTCTGGGGCTTTGTGGGAAGGAATTATTTGGGGGTACACTTACTCCACAGTCTGCTGAAGGTGGTGCAGGTTTTGGTTAATGTGGCAGAACCTACCCAAAAGGCTGGGGGGATCCTTGGGCAGCCGGGCTGTGCTCCCACAGCTTCCAGGGCTGGGATGAACACGCCTGAAGGGGAGTTCAGCTGCTGTAGTGAATGCAATTACCTCTGAGTCCCAATTAAATTGGGAACATAAGTTTCCTTGAGATCTGACTCTCTTCAAAGCTAGATGCTTCAAACTGCTTTAATTAGAAAGCACAACTATTATGTCTTTTAAGTGGTTCATGTCCTGTCAGGCAAAATGCATGAGAGTCTTAGACTATTGCTTAGTTAATTGGTAACAGGCAACCATTAAGTGTTACTAAACTGTGATCCAGAACTGTGGACAAAGCTGCTGGTTTTGAGTCCATCTTTGTAAGCCTCACGTGATGACCCCAGTCCTCTTGGAACAGAGCTGTCAAGCCCAGCCATGGCTGTACATTGGTGTGTATGGGAACTGTCACATCCTTGCAGGGAAATGCACTCACAGTGCTCCTGCTCAAGCCTGGAATTTGCAAATTGTAAACTCCCTGGTGGTTTCCTGGCTGCCCATTCAGTCACCAGGGCTTTGCTGGAGTTGCTGTGACGCAAATGTCAGGCTTAAAGAGGAGCATTACACTTGTAGGAAGACATTTGCTGCAATACCTGTGTCCAAGGCAGTGATGTGCCAGGCCTTATGGAAGTGTGTAGTGCACTTGCCAACGATCTTTCTGCACTTGGGAAGGGTGTGGAGAGCATGCCCTACTGGACAGAGTCATGCCATTCAATGGATTTTTGCTTAGCTTTCCAAAATGGAAATAAAATTTTTATAAAAGAGAGTATTTTCTGTAGAATAACTTAAAAGCTTTTGCTGAATTTCAGAAATGACGTTTATTGTGGTAAAAATAGCTTCTCCAGATTAGTGACAGTAGAATTGAATTCCATGGAAAACTAAAGAAGATGTTGTTTGACATGGAAGAGTTCCTGCAGGAATGGCAAAAAACATGGACTGTTCATTGAATATCTGTATAATGATTAGATTACTTTTGTAGATTCCACTCTAATGACACCTTAGTCTCCAAGATAATTATGATGCATATTTTGTTCAAAGACTTGTTATTTACTTGTTCAGACCTGGAACTCTCAATTTTCTGGAAAATTAGGATAGAAGGGTCCAGAACTAAACTAGCACTTCTCAAAAAACCCTATAGTGATAGAATGGTACCTGTTTGGAAATGCAGCCAGGAGATTTCCAGCCTTTGGGCAGAAGTCTTGAGTCAGGTTTACTTATTTGTCAGTAAATGCACAAGTTACTTTAAAAAGTGTTTGTGATAATGATGCGATTTTCTATTGAGTACAGTCAGAAGTGAAGTTTCTATTAACAAGTTGCAACACTTCATTGAATGTACTCAGAAGGTTACTAAAATTGCGAACTGTCCTGGAGTAACTGGAATTCGTGCCTGAAAAAGGAATATAACTGTTCTCTCCCCTTTTTGTGGTGCATAATCAGAGAATCATCCTTTGATTTTGGGATCAGGAGGAGAAAAAGATAAGGAGGTCTGTCCTGAGTGTGGAAGCGTAATGTGACAGTCTGCAATGCAAGGGTAATATTTTAGATTAGTCTGAGGAGACTGGAGGGCTGGAGAAAGTCTTGTGGGGTTGTTCTTGTTTGTTTGCCTGTATTTTTTTGTCAAAAAATGCAAATAATTCAAAACCTATTTGTTTCAGCAGGTAGATTCCAGAGCAGAAATGCTGCCAGACAGGAAGATGTGTCCATTATTGACCAGACCCTCAAATAAGAGTGGGCTCAAGACACTGCCTGTTGTGATCATAGGTAAGGCTTCTCCTGCCAGCACTGCTGTGTTCTCTCGTGCTGTTGTTGGTTTGGACTTGCTATCCTTAACTTCTGTTCCACATGTTCTCACTCAGACCAGAAACGCCTGACCACTGTTTCTGCATCTTTTCCCAGAGAGCCAAACTTCCTACAATTCCAAGAGAAAGACCACTAAGAGTTGTGGGAAGTAGAGAACAAAATATTTGACAAATTAAAACACATACCTATTTTTAATGGTAAAATTGGTAACCTTTTGAGCATCAGTTCATCTGGGCCTGCTTGTTCTCTGTTGCATATTTAGAAAGATTTGAAACCTTTTCAGTACAGTTAATTAGCTCACTGTGATTATCTGTAGTGCTTGCATTGAAGGTAGCTTTGTGTGAGTTTTTTCACCATAATGTCTGTTTAGAAAGCATTCCAGATGCTGTTAAGGTTTCTTGAAATTTTTCACAGATTTCCTTTAAAATATGAGTCAGCTACACTGATTGTGTACAGATTTAATAGACTTACAAAAAGTAGTGTTCTACCAGTTAGAAAATCAGGTTATACAGTAACTGTCTTGCCTCCCTTGCAAGAGGGAGCTTTGCAAGGTGAGGTGATCCTTGGATCAAAGTAATGATGTCAGAGCCTTCCCCTCTGACCAGCCATGAGCTGTGCTGGAGTGCAGATGTTGGACCCTGCCCATCTGAGTGTGTGTTTCATGCCTGGCAGAGTTGAGCTCCCTCCTTATCTGCCATGGAATTCAGAGCACCCGAGGGAGCTGCTCCAAAGTTAGAGCAGTGCATAACTCACCCCTGCTCCTTGCTAACTGTGAGTTTCACAAGGATGCCACTACCAGCAAGTTCTTTTCTGAGAATGACTCTGTGCTGCTCAGCTGTACAAGTCTCTCGGTGGGAAGGAGGATATGTTGGTACCTCCCTGGAGCACCAGTACAGGGACCCAGGGTGGAGATGCCACTAAAGCCTCAGAAGAAGCAGTGTGAAGCTGTGCACTGTGAGGGGGCTGTTGGACTGAGCAGCCCAGCTGTTTCACTGCAGCTGGATAACACTGCATGAAGGTTCCAGCTGCTTCCCCAGGCCCTGCTCCAGGAAGGCTGTGTGCTCCCTCAGCTCTGCTGGCAGCCTCATGGAAGCAGTTGCACTGTAAAACAGCTTGAGCTCCAGATGTTCTTGTGACCATCCATATCAAGCTTAGACGTGGTTCAGAGTAAATCCCCTGTCTGTAGTTGTGCACTCAGGTGGTGATGCTTGGCTTAAGCGCCTCCTTGTACTTCCTAAAGCAAAGTAGTAACCCGAAATTTGTTATATTTTGCTATAGCTGCAGTTTAGTTTGTTTTTAATGCCTGTTGCTGTTGGTTTTGGCTAACTTTCCCGCAAGTGGAATATTCCAAACACTGACCTGCAGCTGCTGGTCCGTGCTCAGCACAGCAGCCTTTGTCCCTGGCTGTGACATGTACTGCCCTTCACATAGCTCACTGTTGGCTTTACAGCCCTGGCCTCCCTCTTTCTGGGATCCTCAAGGATCAGTCTGTGCTCCAGTCATCCTTGCATCACTGGCACTGTGTCAACAGGCTGCTGTCACTTGGGTGCTCCTCCCCTGTTTGTCACTGCACTGTGTCATGGCTGTTGGTCACACAGCAGCAGAGCCTGGGCAGCCAGACAGGCTGACAGTGATACAGACACTGTAAAATATTAAAAGTGCTGGAGAACAGCCATGTGTAAACTTTCCACAGCCTGCTCTCACTGGGCTTTGAAGTCACATATATCTAGTTTTTCCACTGGTGTTAGGTGGTCAGTAAAGGAGTTCAGCCATCCAGCAACCTGTTCAAAGTCCTGTGTTCTGAGGGCCTGTCTTGGCATGGCAGAGAGACTTTTTCCTTAACACACTGCACTACTGTGGTAGGGCTGGTTCCCATTTGAAAGTGTCCTCAAAACCCATTAGTTCAAAGCTGCTACTGCCAAATATCCCTTAAAAGATGGGATTTCTTGCTGAGTAGAGCTGGTTCCCCTCCACTTCAATAGTCACTCTCTTTTCTGGATCTTGTACCCTGTGCACAGTGAACTACTCTGCACTGGTGTGAAATGTGCTTCCAGGAGAGCTGAGGCCCCTGGTCAATACCTAATCAGTTTCTAAACCTCTGAGTTTAAAGAAATAACTCCATTCATCACCATGCTGGAGACTTCAAGATTCAGGTGAGGGTAACCTCAGACTTATTTAACCCAGTGTCTTTTCAGCAAGTTCTGAGGACCTTGCAATGCAAACAGAAGCAAGTGAGGAGGAGATGGGTAAAATGACTTCCCCACCTCCATCCAACAGGTCAGTGGTCAACCTGGAATTGTAAATTGACATTTTATTGTCCCTGTGTCCATAACAGTGTCATATCTTTTGAATTGGTCTGGATATTAGAAACACTTCTCAAAGAACTGCTCTATCTCCAGAAGTATAAATCCTTCTCCATTGTTTTTTCAGGGAACGGACCTTCAGGGATCTGTCTCTCATATCTGCTGTCAGGTTATACCCCTTACTTCAAAAGACACTCTCTTCATCCTCATCCTATTCTTCAGAGAAAACTGGAAGAGGCACCAGAGGTCTCTGTTTTGGACCAGGTTTGTATAAAGATAAACACTGTGGCATCCCAGTAAAGCATCCTAGGGGTGTATCATAGGTGATAACCTTGCTTGGATTTTCAAAGCAGACAGACAGAATGAGCCTTAAGCAAATTTTGCTTTGTAATCCAGATCTCCCTTATATGAAATGCCAGAATTGCTGCTAAGATCCTCAAGGTAGCCCTTGGGCAAGAACAGGTCTGTGCCAGTAAAGGGGATTCTCAGCACACCAAACCCACTGCTCAGAGATCCTGGAGTAGCAAGCAGCCTGCTGCCTGGCAGTACAAGCACTTTGAACATCTGGTCTCTCTCCCTTTAGGATTTGGAGTATCTGTCTGAAGGCTTGGAGGGACGATCCCACAGCCCTGTGGCTCTTCTGTTTGATACTCTGCAGCGTCCAGACTCAGACTTTGGTGGGACAGCAGAATCTGTGCTCACTTGGTGGCACGAGCCTGACAGAGCCATCCCCCACCTGGTCCTTGGCAGAAATGCTCCTGGAGGTGCCTGGCACGTAAGTGAATTGGAGCTGAGCCAGGGTCTGTGTGTTCTGTAACAGCCAAATGTGTTGACTGGAGAGAGAAAAGCTCCTCTGAAATGCCAGTCAGCCATGTTATGTTTTATATATATAGACAAGTGAAAGTTTAAAAGGGAAATAAGCATGAGAGGCCTTTATATTCCCCATCTTTGGTTCTTTTTGGAGAACATGGATGGTTTCCCTCATGACAGCAGATCATAGGAAATTACCGACTTCATCATCTATTCCATATTGAAACATTGAAAAGTTGCCTTTCACTTTTTACATTAAAAAATTAAAGTCATTTTGCTCTGCTTCTTGTTCCAGTCTATAGAGGGCTCTATGGTAACCCTGAGCAGAGGGGAATGGATGGGACTCCCAGATCTCCCTTTCAAAGAATGGTTAAAGCAAAAGAGAAGGTGAGATATCCATGGTGTGATCATTTGCAAACATCTGGAGATTTTTAGAGAACCTGGAATGCACTTCTTGAATGTAGCTACCCATCGGTTATGGATGATTTTAGTGAGAGAAAGGACACCCTCCCACACCCCCAAAATCAGTCCATTCTACATTGAGTGATTCAGATAAAGCTGCAGTGCTGCTTGGAATGTGTCCTTCTCCACACCCACTGGGGAGATGAATCAGTGACCATGAGTTTGAGTAAAGCTTGAAAGTGTGGTCACCTGGCTTCTGTGTCTTCTGCTGCTGCCCCTGATGACAAGTATAATCAGTTCAGCTACTGTGCATTCTCTGAGGTGCTGCTTCTCTTGACATGTGTCACTATTAATCTTAAGAAGTCTGGGAGTTAAAAATTGAATGGAAGCAAGATATTAGAGGAAGTCTTAGATAACCAATCATGTTCTTGGGGCTGGGATTAATGCTGGAGAAATCTGTCTCTGTCCAACAGCTTCTGGACCTAACTGTTAGCTCTATATGTCAGGATTAACTTTGCTGAAGTCAGGGAAACTAGATCAGTCTTCTCTGGTGGTGCTAGGATAGATGGCTCTAGGATACATTCAGTGCAAGAGGGGACAAATTCCAGTCTCTTACTTAACTGCTGCTTGACCTTTGTTTGTACTTCATTACAGAGGCCTCAGAAACAATAGAGCCACAGCAGAGGACATTGCTCAATATTACCAACACTATGTGATGAAGAAAGGACTGCAGAAGAATTTCAGATGTGGCACTGTTGTGACCTCTGTGAGGAAAGTGAGTGCAGAGAGCATCTCCAATCACACCCAGAAAGATCTGCAGGAGGATAGAGACTCACTCTGGAACTCTAAGGAAAAAAGTACAGAGGTCTTTCAGGTGGATGGATTTTTCAAAACTATGGAAGGTGATAAAGAACCCTTCTCCATCCATGCAGAGAATGTGGTCCTGGCTACAGGAACATACGACAATCCTACCTGGCTTGGGGTCAAGGGAGAAAACCTTTCCTATGTCCACCACCAGCTGTCTGCCCTAGAGAAAGCAGTGAAGAACAACAGTGTTGGCATCATGTCAGATCCAGTCTTGATTGTAGGTGCTGGTCTGACAGCTGCTGATGCAATTCTCTTTGCTCACCATTGCAATATTCCAGTAATCCATGTTTTTCGGAGACGAGTCACTGATCCGGCCCTTATTTTTAACCAGCTTCCCAAAATGATGTACCCTGAATACCACAAAGTCCATCAGATGATGAAAGAACAGACAGCTGCCTGTGCTGGGCCCTATGAGCACTACATCAGCTTCCCTGAACATCACGTGCTCTCCTTTGGCAAGGACAAGAAATGCATCTTTCAAGACAAGAATGGCTGTCAGAAAGCTTATAAAATTTCCATGGCTCTTGTTCTAACTGGCTCAAATCCCAACCTCTCCTTTCTGCCAAATGATGGCATTGACTTGGCAATGGACAGTGAGCAGCCAGTCAATCCAAAGAGGAATCCCATAGATGTAGATCCATTCACCTATGAGTGCACTCAGGAGAAAGGGCTCTATGCTCTGGGACCCCTGGCAGGAGATAACTTTGTACGCTTTGTGCAGGGAGGGGCTCTGGCTGTTGCCAGCTCTCTGTTAAAGAAAGCCAACAAAAATCCCCCCTAACAAAAAACCCCATCCCTCTACTACCTATAGCTGGATGGGTTAGTGCTCTTTCCATGGAGCAGCAAATCATCTGATTTGTATATCCTCACATCTAAAGGCCATTCCTGGTATTCTTCAAGGTTATATGGAGAGTTAGTAAGTTCTTGCTGAGTTATTTGAGAAGGGTAAGTGACCAAATACACAGTGGGTTTCACGCACAGCAATATCCTCAATTCCTGAGAATTCAGCTCCTTTTCTGCATAGCTGTGCATGGTTACTGGGACTGAAGCTTGTGCCTGGAAAAGCAAGGGGCAAGATAGGAATTGCTCTTCTATCTAAAACCCTCCAGGTGATTGAAAACTGGATTGAGGAATCAATGTTAATTATTTTCAGATAGCAGGCCCACAACACTGTGTCTGTTGGTGTCCTATAGTGTTTTGTCACGAAGCAAAGAAAACTGACCTGGTTTTATTTGCTCCTGTGGTTTGGCTGCATGTTCTTGTTAGGCCAGAAATCACTGCCAGGTGCTGCAGGTACCTCTCTGGCACATGGAGGGGTACTCTGCAAGTAAAAACTGACACACAAACATGCAAAACTCACTGACACCAGCAACAAGTATATGAGATATATATCATATATATATATGATTTTTTTTTTTTTAAATCAAGATATTCCTGTGATGGGTTCTTCTCCTTCCTGAGAAGGAATGGTACTGATTTGCAAATACTTGGTTTGCCATCTTGCAGCTTCCTGCTTTCTAAATCCTAAACCTGTGATAGCCAAACTCTTGGCAGCTGCTCTAGAGACAAGCAGAACTAAAGGGGAGCTACTGGTCTGTCTTGGAACTGCCCAGGTGCTGCGTGGGGCTTCTGCTGCACAGAGCATTCTGGACAGGTGCAATATGTTATATACTGGGTGAATTACTAATGTATTATTATTTCTAAATAATATTTTTTGTATTACAGGTGAAATGGCACAGTCACTTTTTGGTAGCTTTATGCTATATATATGTATATATCAACTTTTTATACTGTTTTTCTAGAAGATTTTTATTGGCAGAATATTTTGTTACAGTCTTTCAGTCAGTGTTCTGAATGACCTGGGGCGGATGACAATGATGCCTTATGTTGTAAACAGCATTCTCAACAAACCTTCAGGGGCTTTCATATCTCTCACAGGAAAAATTGCAGTTCTAGTTCATTTCATTTGATGTAAAGACAGTCTCTGCTCCCTGTGCTGCACTGAAACTCACTGACATGACAAGTCTCTGAAAAACTGAGTGGGATGAGACAGTGGCTATTTGTAAATGAAATGGCTTCAAGATGTGGGAGGAGCTTGTCTGTGGTGTTACTGTATCACACTTGAATCATTTTTCTGACTGACTATTCTTGTATGAAACTTTCCAATAAAGTGATTTCAGACTTACCTTGTGTTTGCTTTAATTCTGAATCTCTGACACAAAGACCTAATAAACTGTTCATCAGCATCCTCTTCCTGGTCAGTACCAGGGCATGGTTTGTGCCTGCTAAATCCTTCATCCCTTTGTTCCCTGGGAGGACCCTACTGTGAATTTTCTCTCTGTGTATCTTTGTCTCTCCAGTAGGACCAAGAACCCTTGTAAAGTGCTTTGGCCAAGCCTGTCTCTTGTGAGGCTGAGACAGTACCAAACCAGGCTATTTGCCAAGCTTGTTCTTGCCTGGGGGATCTTACATCTCCTTCCTGTTCACCTGCTCTCTCCTCCTGTCTGCAAAATAACCCCAGATTTCAGCCTAGGCCAGTGAATCAGTTGAGAGAGTTTAGATCAGAAGGGACATTTGAAGGTCTCTGGTCCAACCTCACTAAAACAGGGCACACTTTGAAGTTAGACCTGGTTGCTCAGTGCCTTGTTGGGGAAAGCTTTGAACATTTCCAGGATAGAGGTTGCACTATCAACATTTGATTGCCTCATTCAACATTTTACTATCTTTGTTGTTGAGAATTCTAGGGTATTTTCTTAACTGGTTGAATTGTCCCTATTGCAGCTCATCTACTGCCTCGAGGTTTTGTGGTTTTGGCTTTTTTTACTGCACAGCTCTGAGAGAAGTCTGGTTCAATGTGTTAAAATATCAGTACTCACTCTTCCCTGCAGGCTGTCTGAAGTGCCCTCAGTATTTTGTGAACACAGAAGAGTGGAAGGAATGAGTTTCCTGGTCTGTGTCCTTGCTCACTGGCCAGAGGGGTGGCAGTGCCCCCAGGGCTCTCTTTGGCAGCATTGCTCTCCATAAGCTGCTACTTCTCCCTCTGGTTCTGTTATCCTGGCAATATGGGCATTCCTGGGAAGGGATAATGTGGTTCTGTGACTGCAGCTCACCTTGGCTAGAAAAAAGTTCAGTGATCAATGCTCACCTCTCTGAAAATGCTGGTTTTGGTTACATCTTCCTGTCTCAAAAGAAAATGAAGAGCAGAACAAAAGCCAAAGAACATTGAAAGAAAAAAAACAAGGGGCATTGGAGTCTGCTGGGAATAAGGTCCTAAGATTGGTGTCAAGTGAAATGCTGCCCTTGCCATCACCAAGATCAAAGTCACAGTGTTCATGCTGATCACTCCTGCATCCCATATTGTGTTATGCTGAACTAATTTGCCCTGCATGGGAGAGCTCCTAACTAGGTCAGCAGCCTGAGCCTCTGTCAGGGGAGCTCCTGCTTTCAATAACCTCCTTTCCTGCCCAAGAGGGATGAGCTAATTGCCTGCCCCGTGCAGGACCGGAAAGGGAAGTGTTTTTCCACAACTGATGCTTAGAAAATATCCTACATTCTGCCCCCAAGGGATGTCAAACTAGAGGATCTCAATAGTAGAATTGGTGGTTTAGTCATCAGCTGCAGGTCCTCAGGGCAAGGCTGTGTGCTGCTAATCCAAGTTGCCATTCAGTTCTCTGTATCCAGGGAGGCAGCTATGAATTATTGTTCCAAAACAATCAGCTGGGAGAGTCAACAGATACCGGCTTTGTTATGAGTGGAACTCACCCAAGCATTCTAACCTTGACCTGCAGCATGTGACAGCACCAGGAATAAAACCAGCCTCCCCCTGGGCCCTCTGCACAGCCACGCTCTGCCCACGGTGGTGACGCAGCCCCATCAGGTGACACCAAAAATGCTTCATCCCTGTCGGAATCCAAGGCCCAAAAAACCTTCAAGGCCTTGGGCCAGCTTACTCTGATTTTGAAATGTGCACTGGATTCAATTTAAGGCCATGAGAAAAACTTCCTGATTTAGTGACTTATAACAAAGGTCTTCGTCTGTAGTTTAAGAAAAAATGTGTTAAGTTAGACATTAGAAGGTTTTGCAGTGTGAAGTCTTGATATAGGAATAGTTATAGAACAAAGTAAAAAGTTTAGGATGTGATTAGATAGAGTGAAAGTAATAGAGAACAATAGTACAGTACTTAATTGGATGAAAAATGCTGCAGTGTGACAGAAATGAGGTAAAAGAGTGATTAACTATTGTGTGAAAAAGAAAATGTGTGTACGTGGTAATTATCTGTTGGCTATGTAACCTTTAGAAGAGCTTGTAACTGGGAGTCTTGGGATCTTTCTTCTGTAATGGCTGAGTTCTACTGGCCTCTGTGGGGGAGTTCTCAAACTCCTGATAACTTGCAGTAATAAATCTATCTTGAGGCATACCAAACCAAAGATGTCTCACTCCCTCCCATCTCGAGACACCGCCACTGCCCCTGCTGCTGGTCAGGCCAGCCTGGAGCTCACCCTGCTGAGCCAGCTGGGTATTTAACAGCAGAGACCACCCTGCCTCACCTCTGGCCCCTGCAAATCATTCAGTGTCCTGTCCCTGCTGCCCAGGGGGAAACTTCCACAGCCATGGTGGCCACAGCAGGTCCATCAGGGAAGCCTCAAGCAACTCCCTGCTCAGCTCAGTTTGGAGAGAGCAGATTGGTTTTTTCACACAGAGCTCAGGCTGCAGCTAAGAAGTGATGCCACAACCAGGGCTCCATGTCAGGGACTCATTTCCCTTCTTCAGGACTCCTCAGCCTCCTTTGGTCCCCATCTGTATCTTTGCAGAACAAGCTCCTGAGACCTGCTGGTACTTGCCAGGAACAATGGAAAATCATGCCTTCAGAACACAAATGAAGATTTGAAGTTTACCAAGAAGACAAAAAACCAGAACTGTGGTTTTCTGACTTTACTGTGTTTGTGAGTCCTTGCAGTCAGGGCTGATGTGTTTTAAACTCACTATGGGTGTGGCAGAACTGAGTGTACAAGTCTGAACTCAGGTACCTTTATTATGCAATTAAAGTACAAACTTACTGCTTCTGCCTTTGCTTTGGTGAAGGTTTTGTGAGATGTCAGAGCACGTTCATTGAGAGCTTTTGCTTCTTAGATGAAGGGAAGGGTGGCCTCTTTCTGAAAGGAGACATCTTTTATGTCTCACCCAAATTGAAATAATTTCAGTAAAATAGTCTTGGGAGCTCCTTTGATTGTTCAGCCTTCACTCTTTTGGCAGCACTCCTGTCTTTGAGCACAGGACTAAATCCAGCTACATCTTGGCCAGACCATTCTATTTAAAAGGTCTACAGAGTATTATGGTGCATTGCATTATGATGCATTGCAAGCCCAGTGATTGCCTAAGTCTTAGCTTTATAAGGACCCTTAGGGAGCTGTCAGGCTGTTGCAGGTGTAGTGGTTTAAATTAACCTGCTTTATTTGTGAAATACAGATATTTGTGGGCAGGCCAGCAGCCAGCACATCTCTGCTGACTGACAGCTCCTGGGGTCAGGCTGAGCTGCTTGTAACTGGGGGCATTTGGGGAGTGGATGGTGTGGCAGAGGCTTCTAGCAGAAGGGGTTTCAAGGTGGAACCAACCCTGGAGGCCCCAGGGAAATATATGTTTCTTCCAGGGCTCTCAAGCAAGCCATGAAGGTGGAAGAAAGCTCCTGGATAGAGAGCAGCTAAGTGGGGAGGAAGAAAAAGAAGCATAAATTTTGTTGCTATTGTTGGCTGACTCCTGCCTTCTGCCAAAGCCTGGAAAGCTGCATGGATCCCCTGTCCAGGAAGAGTTTCCTTTGACATTCTTGGGGAGAAGCCCTTAGGGCCAGGATGAAGCCTGGATTGTTTGATGTGCAGCTCTGAGAGATTCTGAGATCTCATGCTCTGGCATGAGAAGGAAAATATCTCACAGCTTTTCTGCCTCTGTCTGTGTGAATGTGCCCTTCTGCTCCACATAGGCACCCATGTTACACAGCTTGGCTTAGGAAGAAAGACCTACAAGTATGTCAATTTACAGGAGCAGAGCAGGCAGCCCTCATGAACTTTTTGCAAAGGAAGCAGAATGGATTTTTTTTTCCAGGCCAATTTTTTCTGGTTGCATTCATTTCTTGGAAGTGCTGTCAACAGCTCTACTTTGTTTTACGTCTATGCTGCAGCAAGCTGGAAACAGGGGAAAGGAGGGGAATCCTGAGCCAGGCAGCACCCATGCACAGGCAGCGTGGCCCTGCTCCACAACCAGCATCACTGCCAGCTGGGAAACCTGCCCTGGAAGGTGACAGGGCTATTTGCTTAGGATATTCACCCCACAGGTGAATTTCCATATCTCAGTCTCACTGGAAGTGAAGGGGCTGGGAAAAAACTGCAGGAACCACCTTTAGGGACTGGGATGCAGCTGCAGGGGGCTGTGGTGCCCTGGCCAGGCCGGGGTGTTGGAGCACAGCCCAGCTCTTAAACAAAGCCTGGCTGGGCACAGCGTTAGAGCAGGGCCAGCTCAGAGGGGCTCTGTCAGTGAGAGAGCTGCTAATGCCAACTGGGATGGAGTTCACCAGGGCTCGTGGGCGTGGAAAGTTACTACTGATGATGAAGAGCAGATTTGGGGATTTTGTATTGGGTAAGTTTCCAAATTTGAGTTGAACTTCTGTAACCCACTGAACCTTTTGCCAGAGAGGCAAACTTTAACCAGAGGACAAGCAAAGGGCAGGATGGAATCGTTCCTTTAATGGCAAATAAATAGAAAATCAAGAGAGCTGTGTTTTTTTTATGAGACCACAGGCAGTCTCAGGCCTAAAACATTCATTCTTTTTGAGAGCCAGCCCAGTGGAGCAAACCTCATTTGCAACTTGGCATTAATACCCGAGTTATCCAGCATTACCGTAACTCGGAGTCAGCAGAGGTCTCAGAGGCACAGATAACTTTCAAAGCTAATAAACCAACCAATAGATCTTTCTACTGAAAAAGCCAGGGAATTTGCATGCCAGAAAAAAAAATCTTTGGTGTCTTCCTGGGGTAATAAATGGACTTTTCACTTCAAACGTTAAGGTCTAGCAAAACCAAGCAAATGACAAAGTGCAGGGATGGTGAGTGCAGATGCCCCAGTGGCTGCAGTGCCCTGAAAGCACCCTGGGCTATGCCAGCTTCAGCCCATCCCTCACAGGACATCCTGCCTGGGGAACCAACAGGGACACAGGGCCTGGCAGGCCTTGTCCAGCTGGCAGGAACAGGGATATGTGTGATGGACATTGTGACACAGAGAGGGATGAGATCTTTGTCTTCCTAAGCTGCAACGGTAGCTGCAGAAAAGATGAATGATGAGTCAAGTTGCACAAGGTGAAGGTAGCAGTGCTGTTTCTAAGCAAATCTGAGTTGGTGGAAAGTTTATGCCATGTGAATCCCTCATGCTGTGCAGCTGAGTATTCTTTTTCTTTCTTTTTTTTTTTCCTAATCTGGTTGCTGGGATGCCAGGGGTGGATTTACTGTTTTATCAAACAGCAGCCTGGGAAAAGAAGCAGTGCTGGCAGATGCTGACATGTGGTGGCTCAGGGCTGCAGGGATTTCACAGCTGATGCTGCTGAGCAGCTCTGAGGGTGGGTGGGACATGCTGAGGGCTCACTGCAACGAGGGGCTGAGTGACAGCCCTGCCTGGAGCTGGCAGCCCTGGCCAGGGCATCTGTGAGTGTCTGCCTGGGACTGGGGGCAGTGCAAATGGGAGAGGTTTGGCACGGTCTGACTCTGAGAGTAGAAAATCCAAGGAAAGGGAAACTGGATATGTGAGGTGTCCAGTCCTCAGCAGCTTTCCTGCAGCTGGCTGGGAAGGATAGTGTCAGCATGGCCAGGAAGGCAGAGCCAGTCTGGGCACTGTGATGGGAGCACGATTCCAAGCTCAGATGTTGCAATTGAAGTTTTCCCTGATCCCTTGCCAGCACCTGTTTGCCAAACTCCCTCTGAAGCTGCAGCTTTCCTATAAATGCTGCTCTTGTCACAGAACCTCTGCCCAGGAAATTAGGGTGATAATAAACTGTAGGACACATAAGCAGTAAGAATGAAGGGAGGCATTTCATGTGAATGAATTACAGGTGAGGGGCACTACCTGAAGTACCCTACTTGCAAAATCATCCTTTGTGCCTCATATTGCACCTTCATGAAGCAAGAGATTTCTCAGGAGGGTGAATAACTGGCATTGGTTTTGCTGGCTGGAGTAGAACTAGGAGTGCTTGGGGCAGCACGTTAAAGCATGCAGGATGCAACATCTGCAATATTTTGACCTGATCAAAAGTGTAATAGTAAGAAGATTTTCTCACCTGAAAAGAAAATCTTTAAAATCCTTCTTCTGTTCTAAGCAGAGGGGAAAGTAAGACCTTTGGAAAGGTTTCACTAAAAACAGAGGCAGAAAGCAGCATTTGATCAAGGTCTTACAGCAGAGCCTCAGACATTGCAGTGAATGCTGTAACCTCTGGCATTTTATGGTGGATTTCTGGTCCCCTTTTGGGCTGCTCCTCCATCTCAAGGCTGGGAGAAATTTCAGAATTGTGTTACAATGGAACTGATTTCTTCCTCTGCATAGTTTTAGGTTTGGTGAACTGGTGTTTATAAGAAACAAAAGAGGTTTCCAGGCTATGTTGTGGGGCTCTGCAGCAACCACTTGTACAGATTTATACTGAAGATGACTGTCATCTTGAGGCTGATATAAGTTCTCATTCCTGAAAACATAAATATTTATATAAATATTTTTCAGGGAGTAGGAGAAGCAAGAGTCTGAGAAAAAGATTGAATTATATAAACAAATGTTATCTGTCTGATGTAACACTCCAAATACCTCATCCACTGAGTAATCTGGATATGACATAACAGGGGAGCTGGATGAGAGCAGGCCAAGTGAATTGTTCTCATCCTAAGACAAAGGAAAACAAATCAAAGGGAGGTAGAATTGCCTATTCCCAGGCTGCCTGTCCCCTGTGACCTTCCTTGTGCTCTGTTACATCCATTTCCACCAAAAAATGTCTTCTTCCTCTAAACAATGTAGTGGATACCCCTCTGTCCCACTGGGAAAAGGCTCATTGCAGAGGAAGCAATGCAGCTCTGCTGGAGCAGATCCCCATTTGCAAGTGCAGCATTTGGCACTTTCCCAGTGTTAGGTCAGGAAAACTGCAGGAATTTAATAGCAGTCCCACAGCTAAAACAATAAAGTCTGACTCTGGTCAAATACCACTATGGATGAACCACCTTTGGCCCTTCCCTCACGCGTGTGGTTCCAACAACCTTTGAATGCTGCTCTGAGAAGGGAAGCAGAAATGCACAGGATAAAATTGCCCATTCTGTTAAGGGCTGGATGGCTGATCCCCACATTCTCAGTGAGGCTGGAAGGTCCCAATGGCCCCTGCTTGCTGAAAGAACTAATACTAAGCATTTTCCATATAGAAGTATCATTTCCATATTCCTCTGATTCCCGAATACTCAGATTTGTCAGGATCATATTTTACCAATTATCTCCTAGTTTGAACTCTGAATTACATGGGGAAGGCTCAGCCAGCAGGTCAGTCCATTTGTGTCGTGATTTGAAACTCACCTGGATGTATTGGGGTTTTTTTCTTTTCTGAGAGCTCTTACAGTAACAAATAACAATAATCTCAATAAACAGTCCATCCTAGGAAACCTGACTGCCAGCCAGAACTGGCTGAGAAATCCTTGCAGTGGCCACGGGCAGACTCCCCAACTATGAGAAGGTTTCAATGTGTCCCAGGGATGGGCAGTGCCTGGTTTAGCAAATAGGATTGTCCAGAACAGGGAACTGAAGGAAAATCTGTAACAGAGCAGTAAAAATACAAGAGTCCAAAAGAGGAAAGTCTGAAGAAAATAAACTATTTGGGGAAATTTCCTTGGATTTAGTCTGTAGCATCTGAGCTGCCCTGCAGTTGCTGAAGATTTTGGAGGCTGTTTCCCTGTACAGCTCGGCTGCTGCTGAGGCAGAAACCAGCTGGGCATGGACTGCATCCCTCTTGCTGTGCTCTGGATGAGAAATGCAGCACATTCATGGAAGAAGAGTAGTGATATTATTACAGGGAGCTGGGAAATCATGCTGCTTTCAATTAAAGGTGGACATTTTCTAGGAATGCTTAACTGCCCTCTACCAAAGCCACGCAGCCCTTGGATGAAGCTGATCCCTGCTGTGTTGTTAGTCTGGGAAGGTCAGATATTTTGGGAAACACCTGCTGTAAGGGCAGGTATTTACTGACATCTAAATGTGGTGTGTCCAAAGAGGCCTTTGTGGAAGGCACAGGTGCCTTTATCTTCTCTCTGTTTTCAGCTATTGTAAACCTTAGCTACACCAAGGACCCCTCAGAGCAGGGCAGAGTTGAGCATCCTGGTGTTTATGGCAGCCTGCTTGCCCAGGGTGGGACTGCTGAGCCCCAGCCCCCAGCCAGCTCACCCCCCTACCTGACAGCAAATGTAAAACTATCCTGGTGCGAGCTGGAGCTTGTATTCCAGTGAATGCTAAAGGCTGTCACTGTTTATTTGTGTAAGGAACAGCCCCAAATCCAGCCCCCTGGCAGCACCTAATCCTCTGTCAGAGCTGGGCTCTGCCCATTCTCCTGAGCATTTTGTGGGTGACACTGGGCAAGGCTGTCACCAAGCACACCATGTTGTGAGGGCTGTTTATGACACTGGCATGTGAACCACCACGAGACTGGGCGTGGACAGCCCGTGCTTCAGGGGGAGGATGGATAGGTGATGGTGTCACCTTGTCAAAATCCCATCCCCAAAAGTCTTTGAGAAAACCTCCCTGGCAGGCACACTCAGGAACATATGGGGCTATTGTCTTAGCCAAAACTTTGGTATTTTGCCTTAAAAATCAAGCATCCAATGTTTTTTTTTGCAGCCTGCCAGGGAAGATGAGCATTGGTGTCTGTGCTGTGGGGTGTAGGAGGCAGTTCTGCTGCCAGGATGTGGGGATTGCCAGCACAGATCTTTCCAGCACAACAGAATATGTCCTAAAATAGGACTGAGGGAGGGGATGGGTCAATAACCAATCAACACCCATTTAACCATTTTACAGAAATATGGAATCACTACAGAATCCCTGAATGGCTTGGATTGGAAGACATCTTAGAGATCATCTAGTTGCAAAGCCCATCCTTGGGCAGGGACACCTTCCATTGGGCCAGTTTACTCAAAGGCCCACCAAACCTGGCCTTAAACACTTCCAGAGATGAGATATCCCCAGCTTCTCTGGGCAGCCTGGGCCAGGGCCTCACCACCCCCATATGGGAGAGTTTCTTTCTAGTGTCCAATCTAAACCTTCCCCCTGTCAGTTTGAAGCCATTTCCCCTTATCTTGTCACTCCAGGCCCTTATCCAAAGTCCTTCTCCAACCCTCTCAGACCCTCTTTCAGAACTGGAAGGAGCTCTAAGGTCTCCCTGGAGCCTTCCCTTCTCCAGGCTGTACAACCCCAACCCTCCCAGTCCGTCTCCATGGCAGAGGTGCTCCAGCCTCTGACCATTGTTGTCTTCTCTGGACTGGCTCCAGCAGCTCCACATCCTTCTTAAGGACTGGAGGCCCCAGCTGGCTGCCTGGAGGGACTTTCCAGCCAAATGTCACTGGCACCTATTGATAATTTATCTCCCCAGCCCCTGGATTTCCTAGCAACGAGATTATTCCCAGCCCTGCAGAGTCAGTGCATTGTTGGCCAGCCCAGCTGGCCTCCCTCAGGGGCCCCACAGGTGCCTGGGTGAATCTCACCAGTCTCTGTGGCCTCTCCCAGTCCCACTCTACCTCTCCCCAAGTCAACAGTCCTCCAGCCTGCTGGTTCTTTGGGACCAAACACGCCTGCTCCTCTCAGGAGTGGTTGCAGGGAGACTCACATCTCTCTGCTGCAATCAAATTCTTTATGTACTTGATGTTCACAACAGGACATTAAGGTGTGCCCTGGAATGCTATAAAACAAACAGCTCTGGATTTTTTTTTTTTTTACAAGTTTGGTACTAACAACTGGGAATGCTCCACAGCCATAAAGGATATCTAGCAGGACAGGAGCACTGAACTGATAGTCTGTCTGCTGGAATGGTTTTCAAATATAGAACAGGCTCCTGGAATCACTTACATAATCCTGGAGGCAAAAGTGCAGCAGTAAATCTGCTGTGACTCAGAGTGTGCACCTGGCAGAGAAACCCTCAGAAACATTACTGGAAGGTGACAGATTTGTTCTAGATACAGCAGGTGAGGTGCCTTGCAGGAATCCCTCTAAAATTTCTCAGAAAAAAAGGGGAAACCAAATGCAGAGCCAAAACAGCCCATGGATGCAACCCATAAGCATTGTTGTCTGTGCCACAAAGAAAACCAGAGAGAGATTCAGATAAGTTCATCTGGTTGCAGTTTAAGTTTCTCTATTTCTGAAGCCCTGGACACAAGCTGCTATTTAACAGAGCCACTCTTCACGCATCTGAGGTGACCCCTGAAGGAAACTGCTGGCAGATCTCTCAGCAGGGAGTGTGTCCTGGTGCCAGGCACCCTGCCCAGTGCTCACACTGCCTGGTGTGTGCCAGGCCACCATGTGAGAGCTGCTGCTGAGGAACCCCATGATGAAATCTCTCCTTTGGAAACTGAGCTTTCTGCAATGAGCCTGGGCAATCTGGGTGACCTAGGAGCCCTTTGCACTTACCAGTTTAGCATGCTTTCATTTAATATCTCTATTTCTGACAATTCCATGGGGAAGGTTTAAAAATTATTGGCTTCATATTTCTGCTAAGTATCTGATACAGCATCATCTCCTACAAAAATGTATGGTTTATCAGGTAGACCTGGGTTGGTAAAAGACCTGATAGCTCTTGTATCACTTAAATTTGAGATTTGCTTTGGATCTTTTTCCTGTGGTCTTCCAGAAGTTGCCAAGTTGAAGCTACCTGGAGTTTAATTGCCACCCTGTGTCTTGCCATCTGAAATCACTAAGTAGCAGACAGAGGAAGGGTAAACCCCTCCAGATATCTCTCATTTGGGCTGGAACAAGGTTTTCTCTGCAAGTCTGTGCCTGGGAGCCCTGAGAAGCTGCTGTTCTCTGCTGGGCTGAGGGCTTGGCAGGTTGGCCTGGCAGCAGGGGCAGCCAGCCCAGGCTTTGCCAGAGATGCTCAGGGCATTTGCACAGAAATGATGTGGAGATCATCAGGGCAACTTGGACAGAGTGTTATGCAATTATCTGGCCATGGACTGCACAGACCTGTTTTCAGGGAGGTGACTTAGCTCTCATGTCAGTCCCAGAACAGTGATCTGGGTTTGCACAGGGTGGTAAAGCTGTCAGGACAGGTTTTTCTGGGAAAAAAGTTTCAGGCTCCTGAAGGTGTGTTCAAATCCCAACTAAAGGCATAAAACCCGTGTGTGTGTGACTCAGGATGCAGCTGGAACTGGGAAGGGGACAGCTGGGATCTTACATTTTGGTAAAAGGTTACAGGTGGGGTGGGGAGGACCAGTGGGGTGCTCAGGGATGTTGGGGTGTCACACAGAGGCTTTGTGCAAGCAGGGCAGCACTGAGACAGGGCTAGCACGGTAGTTTAAAAGGTGATTTTTCAGGGGTCCTGAGGTTATTCATAAACTTGCCCCAATTTTGTGAATATCTATGGATTTCTAAACTTCCAAAGAGAGAGGGGAAGACAACAACAACAACAAAAACAATAACAAAAACAACAACAAAAACGTGATGGATTAATTAAGATCTCATTAAAGCAATATTTAAGAACATTATGCTGCAAGGACTGGTTGGGAACAGGCTTGCAACCTCTCTGAGGTGACCCTGTGTCCATCCCACAGCAGCAGAGCTCCCTCTCCTGACTGCAGAGCTCACCAGCCCCCGCATGAGGGGTGATTGTGCTCGCTGGGAGACAGGTTCATTTCTGCAGCATAAATTCCTTAAAAGCCTGTGGGAATGGGCTGGATTCAGACATCTTCAATCTGTAATTATTTCAGGTTCTCTGTTGAAGTGCATGGCCCAGTGGGACCTTCCCTATCTCCAGCTGTCTTCTCCAATTCTCATTTAGAGGAAATGTCTGTTTTGCGGAGTGAGGGCTGCTGCCTAAGGAGGGGATGGTAGGCAGGAGCATCTGCTGGCAGCACCCCGGTGTGAGGAGCTTCTGCCCTTGGCCACAGCACGAGGCTGGGCTCAGCTGGGTGCCTGCCCTCCCTGCGGCCATCCCGTGTCCCAGGGCTCTGCAGGGACATCAGCAGAGCAGGTACTGTGCAAATTGACTTTGTGCCCAAACTGCTGATACACCCAGGAGTCAGTCTGGATGCTCTGACCTTTTGTGCCCCTGGGATTGTTTTGACATCTTGATTGTCCACTGTCCTCAACTGTCAACAGCTTAGATCACCCTCAGATATCTGGTATTTCTGCTTCTGCAAGGGCTTGACAAGCCCTGTTTGTGTTGCCCAAGCAGCTTTAATTCACCAGCTTGTCTATGGATGGCTCTAGACAGGAGTATGTCCTTTGTAAACAAGAATTGGTTTCTCAGGCTGCAAAGTGTGTGGTCAGCTCTGTGCCCAAGTGCAGCAGCCAGGTAGGATCTGCCTCATCTGTGCCAGGCTGTGAGAAGGTCACAGAACAGACAGAGGAATGGAGAGGTGGGCACTGTAAGCAGATGAAGACACAGCAGTCCCATTCTCACCAGCCGTGCTGCCTTCCCTGAGCACCACGGGAGCCCCGTGTGCCAAAGCCAGGCTGGGAAAACACCCAAAGCTGCCCAGGCTGGCAGGGTCAGAGGAGCTGTCCCAGGCATGGGGCCATGGGCTCTTGGGGAGCTGCAGCTCAGAGACAAAGCCCCAGGTGCTGCAGGCAGCTGAGACTCGGTCAGAGCCTCACAGGGACCCTCCTGCTGGGGCCCCATCTCCAGAGCACTGCTGGTACTGGCCCCATGGGGAGGTTTTATTGCTGTGAGGGGATGAGCCAGCAGAAAACCACACTCTGCTGTAGCCCAGAGCCTCCCTGCAGCCTCAGCATCGGGCACTAGATGTCCTTGCATGCCATGCTGTGGGTGTGCAGCCTCCGGTGCTGCACAGGCTGCAGGTGGGACATTTCCACGAGGGTGACAACCACTGGATGAAAGTGCTCCTTTTCCAGCTCTGGATTTATGGGACAGAAGGGAATTTATGGGGGAAAGGCACTTGCTTCACTGCCCATCTTCCTGCTCCCCTGGGAATGCTGGATCAGGGGCTGCCTTGCTTTTGGGCATCATTTTCCATGACATCCCAGCAGGCTCACATCCATAAGCATCCCAGCACCTGCAGCTCAAAGTCACTTCTTGGTGATCCCATTCAATTATTTCAAGAGCAGCACTTTGTTGTGGGAAATCGATATCTGCCTTGAGGCCCTGTTGATTTCTCAGTGAAACCCATTAAATTACATGAGTTTGATCCCAAAGTGGCAAACACAGCAGCATTTCAAAATAGCTCCACAACCAGGAAACCCAATAACATGCTCATGAAGTGATTTTTTTTGTGAGTGTGTGTCCAGCCGTGAGTCTCCCAAACTCTTGGTGAATAATTACAGGAGCAGTGTAGGATATAAATGATTTCCCCAGGTCTGTTACTTTGAGGACAGCAAATAAGGACAAATAAAACGCTGGAGGGAAAATGAATGTGCCTGGTGCTTGAGCAGTGAGGAGCAGCACCGAGTGTCTGTACCTGAAAGACCAGCTCAGTGCTGGAGCTGCAGTGAGCATCCTTTGGAGAGCACCTGACAGACCTCTCCCCCGGCTGTCGCTGTGTCTGTCCTCAGCCTCAGCTCCCTCTCGTGCTTGTGGCAGTGATCCCTTGCCCTGGGGGTCCCTTCTAGGAGTGTGGCCACCAGCAAGCCCTGGAGCCACGCCAAACCTCTGGTGCTGGGTGTCCGGCGAGGGGAAACCTCAGCCCCCCGGCAGCTGCCGAGTGTCAGCGCAGCCTTTGCACACCCGGCCCCTGCTGCGGGTGTGAGCAGCTCGGGGGCTCCTGCCCTCGGCTCCAGTGGGCTGCTGGCTTGTGTGAAGCAAGCCCGGCTTGTGGCTTCAGTCCCTCTGGGCACGGGGGTTGTGCCAAAATCGCTCCTGTCCCGCGGTTTCAGCACGGCTCTGAGGACAGAGAGCAGCGCCGCCGGCAGAGGAACCCTCCGGCCAGCTCTGTGTCCTTTCCACAGAAATAAGAAATGTTTGTATTTTACCTCTCTGAGCTGTCCATCCCCTGGGGCAGCTCTCGGCCGGTGTCCTGCCCCTGCCCTGGCTGCCCCTGTGCCTTTCCCTGCGCCTGGGAACCCCAGAGGGAGACCTGCTTTCTTTGAAAGCTGTCAGATTTTACTTACTGAGCACTAATTAACTGTATTTATTGTCAGAAATAAACCGGGGAGATCTTCTTTCCTCCCACAAATGCAGTCAGAGATGATATCTGCCGAGCAAAGGAGGAAATTACTTTAGAAATTAATTACAAAGGATGTACTCAATGGGAAAAGTGCCAGTCCCTACCTCCCCACTCTTGTTACAGAGAAGCTTGATAGCTCTGATCCCAACACATTTGCAGACACATTTTGACTACTAAAACAGTGCAAATTATCCGTTTTATATTGTAATTGGGGAGGTCAGTTATGAAGAAGCAATATTTTATTTATGTGCAATAACTTAAACTTTTTTAAAATTGGTGGTCATGCTCACACAGAGGCTTAGAGATCTGTAAGTCTGTAATTTTCCATTTCCATATTTTCATACTGTTATATATGATCTGAAATGAGGTGTACTGGGCACAAGAAACAAAGGGTAATTTTGAAAGGTCATCAGAAGTGGATTAGCTTGTTCCAGGGTCCTTAATAGTTCTGACCTCAGTTGCATATTGAAGGGAAAAATATTTTGGTCTGCTTTACCTGAGCACTATTATAAGTAATAAACACGGAAGAAAAACGTTACTGTAGCTCTTCCCTACAAATCTACAATCACAAGTGCTATCAAGCCAGTGGCCTTTACCTTTAATCAAGGGTGTGTTAGTTGGGGTGTTAAATGTTCGTTTCCTCAATTACCAAAACAAAACGCTAGGTAACGTCGCTTAATAGCCAACACCAAAACAAAACCAACCACCACCCTCTGAATTTATGTAGCAGCCAGCATCAGCAGGGTTTGACCCGCTGTTTGCCTACATTGCTGCACCTCAGAATAACTAAAAGGCATTTTACTTGTCCTTGGGGTTTTGAGGTTTCTGCTGGCAGGATCCCCGAGGGCTGAAGCTGTGTCTGGAGCTGATGTGGAGGCCCCAGCCCAGGTATCCTGAACTTTCCAGGCTGCCCAGCCCAGGCAGGAGCTGTGCTGCTGCTGAGGGGTTTGAAGAAGCCACACAGCTCCCAGGCCCTCTCCAGGATGAGCCCGTGTATGTCTTGGAAGGTGAGTCTCTTATGAATTAGAGCTTTGATTTTTATTTTATTTCTAAAAATAATTTTTTCTTACGGTGACAAATCCTCATATTTCTCTGGACAACCATCTCGGAGCTCTGGGGAAGTCTGGACTTCTGAGGGCTATGACATTATGCTGTATGAGTTTAATGGTGAGGTTAGTCCCTATAATCCCCCTTTACCAGGTTTTCTGGGTATCTGTGCCTTTAGGATTATGACCAACAATAATCAGAACTCTCAAACTGTGCCTGGTCTCTGTTTGCAGCATTTGGGTGCATTGGGTGGGCTGAGCAATTCCTCAGGAAAGCTCAGGCCCTCTCACCTTGGCCTGGACCTGTGTGCTCCTGCCTTGGCTGCAGTGCTGGTCCTGCAGCAGGAGGGACCCTTGGGTGCAGGAGTCCTTGAAAAGAGGGATTTGTCTCCTTAGGGTAATTATGGTTGGAAGACACTCAGGAGGTGTTCAAAGTGCAAGTCTAAATCTTGTCTTGAACAAGAGTTTAGCTCTTTAAGATCAACCCGACATAAAATGGTGCATTTGAAGCTTTTACCATCCCTGATTGCAGGGCCCAGATCAGAAACCTGTGATCCCAGGTGGACTGAGGTGGACTTGATGCTTCATTAGAGGTGTGGGCAAGCTGTGTCACCAAACCATGAGCTCAGCTCCCTTCAGCTTGCAGAGGGGAGGGGGTTTGGTGTGTTTTTAGGAGTTAACACACTGCACATGGACACAGCCTCCCTGGATCCCCTTCAGTTCAGACTGGAGAGTTACCATGGTGCTGTTGGCACTGGGGCATTTTCAAGCTGGGATATACATTTTTGTATAGAATCACCTGGTGATTACATGCTGTACTATAATAAACATGAGTTAATAGAGGGACTAAAGTGTCATTTGAGCTTCCAGGCTGGGCAAGCAAGGTTGCTCTGCCACACTCCCATCTCTGTGAAAGGATTGCCATTTCCTCTCCCTGCCACTGAACTGCTGCATTAACCTCAATCCCTCAGTCATTAGGAAATATTAGTAAGTCATATGTGACATTTTGCACCAAGCAAGGCTGCAGGTCCTGCCTGTTGGAAGTTTTTAATTAAATAAAGCTGCCTGCTGTGTGCAGAGGGACAGGAGGGGAAAGGCAGAACTCAAAGGGGAGATGAAAGCTGCTGCCTCTGCCTGCCACGCCGGGGTGTGGGCAGGACTTCTGCTCCTCTTGGACCTTTCCTTCAGAGGAGCCCCTGCGTTTTTCAGATGGCCTCTCATCTGAAACCACAGCACATGGATTGTGCTCCTGCTCCAAGTCTTTCTGGAAGTCGCTGGAAAATACTGGATGTAGCACCTGAATAAGCCCCATATGAAAGCTGGTAGAGCAAACATTGTCAGTGGTAGAAGTGAATGAGTGCTTCATGCTGAGCTCCAAATGCAAGAGGAAAAAACATTGTCAGGTCAAGATCAAACTTGAAACTGGCAATAGGGTTTTTCTGAGATCCCAGAGTTTCTGAACTTGGAGCTGGGAGTGAGAGAGAATAGGTATGATCCCTAGCAGCCTTCAACAACCTTCCTGTCCAGGTGACCCAGCACTGATAACTCTGTAGAGGTCTGGAACAAGGCAGGGGCCAGTGCAGCAGTGGGAAGCTCAGTGTTAAATGTTAGGGCAGAGAAGGTGGAGCAGCAGCCACTGCCTTTCCCTGCAGCTCTCCCTTCCTCTGCCAGGCAGGGCTGGAGCTCTCTGCCTGCAGCACAGCCTGGGAAGCAAAGTGCCAGCAGGTCAGTGGCTGTGCTGCACGCTGGGCACTGCAAGGCCTGACCACCCTGAGCCTACCAGAACCTGTAATTAGTGCTTGCTGCCTCCCCAGGGAGGCACTTGGCCTGTATTTGACTGTGCCTTTTAGTTGCATTCTCTCTCTTCTCTCCTGTTTGTTCCCATGCCACTCAGCATCTGCAATCTGGATAAAGCTTTCAGGGCAGCCCATGGCTGCTGGTGGTCCCTGCTCTCTCCACCTTTGCTGAAATGCAGTAAATGTGCTGGCTGCCCAGGAGCTGCAGCTGCAGAGGAAAGTAAACCTCGCTGTCTCCACTTGTCCATCCCTAGCTTGGTTTCTTCTTCTGGCCCAGGCTGATGGCTGCCTGTTGGGGTCAGTGCCATGGCCAGCAGCACAGGATGGTGGCAGAGGCTGGCAGAGCCCTGCTGCCTTGGCTGCAGTTGTGTTTATTTGCACAGGACAGGCAGTGTCCCATCTCCCCTGGCAGGAAGCAGGGGTTGAATTTTGGCACGCAGAGCTCAACGTGAGGTCTGTGCCTCTGCCCTCAGCCTCGGCTGTGCTGTGACATGGGCTGGCACCAGCACGGGCCTCGGGGGTTACTCGGTTTCATCACCTGGCTCAGATAAGTAGTAACAATCTTCCCACTTTTTCCTCAAAGAGAGCCTTCAGCCTCACAGGAGCTACAGAATAGACCTGAGTAACCCAGCCCACTACAAATGGCTGGCTTCTTCCCAATGTCTGAATGGCAGAAATTTGTTCTATCTAGATCTGTTTAGTAGGAAAAATGAGTATTTAAATGCCACAGAGCTGGTTTTGACATTAGCAAGAACTGGTTTTGACAAAAGCACAGAAATAACCCCAAACTTCAAATCCAAGTAATGAATTCTCATGAGAAATAGAAAGGAAAATTCGAAGAACCTTATTTCTAAATTTATTCAGTCAATAGTTTTAATTAGCAAGCATATATAGTGATCCTAACCTGGATGTGATCAATACAGTCTGATTTAGTGGAGGGATGTCTAAAGGAGAAAGAAGCTTGTGAAAAATCTGAGCATAGTACAAGTACAAAAGAGCAAAGTAGCTCTGACCATGAGGAGTACAGGAGATTGGACCAGCTCATGGCCAGGAGGACAAGATGTGGCTTGGCTTTGCTGTGAGGTGTGACTGGGAGTTGAGTGATGGTTGGGCTGTACCCCAGCCTGCTCTGAGCATCCCTGTGAATGAACACAGAGCCATTGAAGTGCTCCACACTGCTCCCATGAGCCAACATAAACCCCCTGAAGTTCTTTTGTTTTCCCCTGTGAGTTTTTGTATTGCTGGAGAAGGAAGCCCTGAAAGGCAAGAGCTTGGTGAAGGAGGGGCTCAGCACTTGGGGACCCTGACCTACTGCTAGGCTTCTCTGTGTCCCATTGGCTTAAAAGGCTTTTAAGAGATTCCAGCTATTTTCCATGTACTCCAGCAGAAAGAACTGGGCTCCCACTCACTTTTCTTCGAGCAGCAGCTGAGAGGAAAACGCACATTTCCCACCTGTCACCTCAAACACAGAAAATACACCCCAATTGACCTGAATAAAGAAGTGTGATTAGAAGAAGCAGCTAAATAATTCCTCCAGGTAGGCTTTTCTGAGGGTCTGGGTCCTGGTGAACTGCAATGTGTAAGTTCTGTTGAAAGAAATAATTTACTGCTGTTTGTTTCACTTAAAGCAGTGGTTGGTCAGGCCTTTTGGAGTGACCACGCTGTGGGTCAGGCACAGGACTCAGTGTGGGAAGTGTGCAATGATGCAAGGGGTGCTGGGTGTGCTGGCTCCTGTGGCAGAGGTGTTGAAATCCAGGAACATGGCCTTGGTGGGTCATGAGGTCCTCTAGAGCTCCCTGGGAGTGGGTCTGGCTGAAACATTCAGAGCCTGTGGCTACTCCAGAGCTCTGGGGAAACCTCCAAGTGTGTCTGGGTGTGAACTGTCCTGCATTGGTGCCTTTCTGGGTTTGAACTCAAACTGGGAGCACCTCCTCAGGTGTGGAGTGGAAAATGAAACAATTTAGTGCCATTTTGTCCAGAAGACTTATTGCCTCTACTGCAAGTCTAGGTCTTGACCTGTGAAGTTGAGCAGCACAGGAGTATCTCAAAGGAATATCCTCACAGTACAGAATTACAGGGTCAGGAATATTTTCCAGCTGAGCACTGTGGTCAGTGCTGTAGCCACAGACGCTGCAATACCCCACCTGCAATCGCTGACTATTCATTGAATAGGGACTTTTTGGGATGGGGTTCAGGGGCAAGTTTTATGTACTAACAACAAATTTGTTCTCTTCTGCCCTTACAAAGAGCTGCTAAAATCTGCTGTGGGGGTAGAGAGGCTGTGGAGGGGAGAGAACATGGATATAAGTCTTTTTAGACACAAAAGGGTGGCTCGTGTTGTAGCCCGGGGGGGCTGACCTACCCCCACCCCGCAAGTCCCCCCTTGCTCTTCGGGCAGCATCCCCCGCGGGTCTCCCCGCGGACCCGCCCGCTGCCCGCCGAGCGGCTGCGGGAGGAGGAGGAGGAGGAGGAGGAGAAGGAGGGGGAGTCCCGGCGGCGGGATGAGGCCGGGCTGAGCGATGTGCGAGCAGGCAGCGCGGTACTGCCGGGCCGGGGTGCAGAAGCTGCTGCGGAAGCCGGCGCCGGCGCTGCGCGGGCTGGACGGGCTGCTGCGCTGGGCGGCCGGCAGGATGGGCGACAAGGGCCTCGCCGAGAGGGAGCTGCTCGCCCCGGGCGCCGCCGCCGCCCAGAGGAAGGGCACCTCCGTCATCCTCGATGTGAGTGCTCCCTGCAATCCCGCGCCCCGGCTCCTGCCTCCCCCCGCCCTTGTCCCGCACCGCCTCGGGAGCGGGGATGGTCCTCACGTCCTGCGCTCCCCGGACCGGCCGGGCAGGGCTGGACCCCGGGTCTTGCAATCCCCTGCTGGGTGGGCGTGGGTGGCCCGCATCCTCCTGCCCGTGTCCCGCACCTTCTCAAGCCCCTCGGGATCGCCGCTATTTCCCGGGTCCAGCATCTCGCGGACCAGCTGGGCAAGAGGCTGCAGCCCGGCTGCTCTGCCTACCTGCGTCCCGCAAGCACAGGCTGCATGGGCACGGGGGGCACCCCGGGTCCCGCACCCCTCGAGCGGCTCGGCACCGGGGTTGTTCCTCGGCTCCTGCGTCCCCGCCAGCTGGGGATGGGATGCAGCCCAGGTCCTGCATCTCCCGGGCGGGTTGGATGTAGGGATGCCCAGATTCAGCATCTCCCGGGCGGGTTGGATGTAGGGATGCCCAGATTCAGCAACCCCTTCCCAGATCCTGTGCCCCTGGGCTGCCTGGGACATGGAATTGCAGCCCGGGTCTCGCACCCCCTTGCCCGGATGCTGCACCTCTTAGATTGCCAGGGCAGCCTGGGTCCCCTGTCCCCCTCCCTGCACTCCCTGGGACAGCTGGGAATAAGGTGCACCTTGGTTCTGCATCTTCTGGACTGGGCTGGGCATGCAGTCTGCATCCTGCACCTCCTTTCCTGAGTCCTGCACCTTTCTTTTTTTACCGGCTGGGCGTGGAGAGGCAGCCTGTATCCTTCATCTCCTTGCCAGGATCCTGGACTGGCTGGGCTGGCTGGGCATTGGGGTGCAGCCTGTTCCCTGCACCCTCTGAGCAGGCTGAGCGTGGGTGTGCACCCCAGCTTCTGCAGCCCCGCCGCCAGCTGGGAGGGGGATGCACTGTAGGTCCTTAATCCCGGTTTGGGGGGGGGCTGGCAGGGATGTGCTCAGTGCCTCGATTGCTGCATTTATATAGACTTTCTGATTAGGGAGCTAACGAGGCTGTTTGCACTTAAATGAATTGGGAGAATGGGGTGGAACCAGCCGGAGTGTAAATGCTGTAATTACAGTCTTTCTGCAGCATCCAGTAATTAAACACATAGATCCCTCTGTTTTGCTATCTCCCAGCCCAAAAAAAAAAAAAAAAAAAAAAAAAAAAAANAAAAAAAAAAAAAAAAAAAAAAAAAAAAAAAAAAAAAGTGAATGCAAAAATAAAGTACTGAGGCGTTGGCTGTAGTAAAGGATAACTCGTGCTCTCCTCGGAGATAGGATAGGCAGTAGTAGCTCTGCAAGGCAAACTCTTGCATTTTGTAAATTATTTCCTGAACCCCTGGGCATTGGCATGGGTTGGGGAGTCCGAAACTCATTCCATCTCTAAGCACCCTGAGCTGGAAGGCATTTTGGTTCCCTGCGGAACCAGTGTCTGTGGAGAGCTGCCAAAAGCAGCTCAGAGAGCAGAGCACTCGGTGGGTAACCCTGGCCGCTGGAAGGGCCGGCAGGTGAGCAGCTGCAGCCTGCGGGAATGAGCTTCCGGGGAAACAGAAAGCACCAGTGCAACTCACACCCTTCTGGCTTTTAAGTTGACTTGTTTAAGGGGTAGTTCCTGGGGTTTCTCTATTTTTGTTGTATTGTTTTGTTTTGTTTTTCAATCTGCCCTGAAATTGTGAAAATTTTACAAAAATTTGGAATCTGAACTTCAGAGCGTAAAAGCAATTAGGAAGCAACATAAAATTTATTTAAGAGTTTTCTTGAGTTAGGACTGTTTTGCCACTGAAAGGGTGTCTTAACCATTCAATTTTACCGTCTTTAAGGGATTTTTTTTCCACTTTGAAGTTTGAGCTTAGGAAAAGAGCCATGAACTTGCAGAACGGGAAACACAATAGAGCATTGTATTATTTCGGTGGGAAGTACAATAGAGCTGGGTGTGCAGCTCCTGATCATTTTTCCCTTTCACAATGGTACCGGGAGCCCTTTCTCACCTACTGAAAGTAGAAGTGGATTCTGGAAATGTAAGATTTAAGGGCTTAGGGGTTTTTTTCCCTCCTTTCTTAGAACTTGATTTTCTCCTTTTTCTCCAGGCACGATAGCAATGCCAATTGAAGCTGTGGCTTCCCTGCAATGGGCTCTTCAAGTGCACTGCCAGACCCCCCCTTTCATACAAAGGGTTTCAACATGGGAACACGTATTTAGCTTAATTTTCACACATTAGCATGAAAGTAACAAGCATCCCACTGAATGCTCAGGGATGATAACCTGTTTTGCATTTAACTCCTTCACATTTTTGCTGATGGATGTGCTGGGGAAGCAGTGAGTCCCAGCCATGCAGCAGTGTGGCTTCTCCGTGGAGGAGGATGAAGTAAAAGATTTTATGTTTAGCTAACAGGTTTTCATGAGCTGGTGTGTTCTGTAGGCAGCTCCTTGGGGGCTGGGGGAGGAGGGGAAAGCTTGGGTTTGGTTATGAATTAGATGAAATGGCTCTGACTCTAATAGTACCTTAGTCACTTCTTCCTCTTCTGGCTTTCCTCTAATTCATCCATCCCCAGTGTTCTTGTTCTGACTCCTCCATGAGGGTGGCTGGTGTGTCAGAACAGACTTCCCTATGCTCTTTCCACCAAAGAAACACAACTCTGCTGTTGTGGGGCAAAACTGAGGGCTGAAGAGGAACAAAACACAACAAGGGGGTAAGATGTCTTCTGCCATCAACCTGGCTACTGCCACTTGCAGGATGAATCGTAAATTTGGGCTGGCTTTAGTGTTTTTCTTTTATTTTCCTCTGGCCTTTCAAGTAAAGGATTAAAAAGGTTGAATAATATTTACTAATTCAGCTCAAATGAATGATGGTTAACTCTTACAACATTGGTCAAATCATCATAAGGGGTTGGGATGGAGCAAGGGATCTGTACCCTTCCTGTGCCCATCCTCAGGTGCCTTCTCTGGGTCTGCTGCAAGGCTCAGGGCTGGCAGCATGTGCAGGGTGCTGCAGGTCCTCCCACTCACACCACAGGCTGTGGATGGACACTGAACATCTAATGATTTCTGCACCCAGGAGGACAAATCTCCTTTATTAAAAACTGTCACAGTGCTGCTCCAATCCACATGTGGAGATGGTGGCATTCCATCAAGAACAAATCCTCAGTGTCACAATGCTCGTGAAAAGGAGGATATACTACGTGGCTGTGTATTCTCTGTGGCTAAGGCAATGTGAGGTCATATTTGCTGAGTGTGAATGAGTGCCCGTGCAACACAGAGCTGAGCTGGATGGAGTAGGAAATGTCTGGGCAGGTGTTGTTCTGGCTGGGAGTCCTTCAGAGCTGGCTGATCTACTGTCCTTGCTCATCTCTTCCTGCCTTCCTGTCCCTGCCAAAAGCCTGTGGTGGCAGCAGAGGTGTGAACTCCAGAGCACGTGAGGCCTGGTCAGACACAGCAGCTGCAGCTGAAGTTGCTCCATCTGGTTCACAGCTCCTCTCCTTCTTGGCATCTAAAATAAGGATCAGCCTTGGTTATGGGTGAGCATCCCCATGGCAGGACTGAGCCTCAAGCAGCACTGGCCTCCCTGCCTCCTTTCTTGTTGATGGGGACCAAAGGCATTGATTTTTGGCTTTATTTTAAACACTCCTGAAGAATACAGTTCCATTCACTGCAGGTCAGATGAAGCTTTCTGTTTTATCTACCCTGTCTTGCTGAAAACTAATTTTGACCCTTTTCTGACATTTTTATTCTTTGATAGGGTTAGAAGGATAATTTCAAATCCATCTCTCAGTCTTACATCTCCCCTTGCACCCTCTCTTTTGTGGCCAAATCTGGTTTGCATGTCTTCACCCCCTGGGATTGAGTGAGGTGTCTGCATAGAACATACAGAGAATTCGGTTTGTGCCATGGATGCATTTCCAAAAGTAGATCCAGAACTGACAGTTTTCCAACCATTCTGCCAGTGACATGATTTCCAGTGCAGCCCTTAATAACAAAGCTCCTGCAGCCACAGGAATCCCAGGAATCCCTTCTCAATCTTCTTCTGTTTTGACCTTTTTCCTTCTGTTTTTATTTAGTTCGTTGGGGGTTTTTTTAAGGCTGCTCCGTTCCCCTTTGTCCTTGTTTACCTTCTCCCTTTGAGTGAACTGGGGGAGCTATTTTCCTCCTCTCCAATCCTCCCTTTGTGAAATCCATGGTTTGGTATCGTTCCCTTGAGCCGTGCCTGCAGGCACAGCTGGAGAGGAGGGCCAGGGCAGGCCAGGCTCTCTCTGTGCAGGAACTGCTCAGTGCAAGGTGCACAGTCACACAGGAGAGTCCATCCCCTCCCCTCTGATCTTCAGGGCTTTGGAAGTGGGTGCTTGAAATGAAACTGAACGGAAAAGTAACTTCTAGTGCTGAACATCAGCAGGTCAGAACATCAGATGCAGCCCTTACCTTGCTCATGCAGCTTTAATTTAGGACAGCTAGGTAAAGTCTAAAGAGAAGGGAAGAGTGAAAGCAGAGGTTGGGACATGGTGTCAGCTGCTCTTCTCTTAGGGAGGAAGGGAAAAAGAAAAAGGATCTGCTTTGAAGTGGGAAAATGCCCAGAGATCTGGAGCTCTGCAGCAGCCTTAGATTGTGGGGAACCACTGCAGATGGGACAGTATTTCTACACCAATGGCATATTCCTTACTGAAACACCAAAATAATACCTTTCTCCTTGCATGGGGAATTCTCATTAGCCTGAGCATGTCTAAAGGTGTAGTCCAAAGTGACAAAGCTTCAGGTCATTATTTTCTCACATTTTCCCCAGAAAGAGCAACAGAGAGAGGCTGTAGGAGAGGAGATTTTATTGCTGCCTCAAGTTGGAGAACTAAGGGCCATAACTGTTCTAAAACCTTGTCTCAACTCCAAAGGAAGTGTCAAGACTTGTAGGGAGAGGAACAGAAAGCAAGAACAGGAATGCAGGAACAGAGTAAGAGGATTAATCATTTAAGGTCTCTGTGGGATGCCTTCTCATCCATAGGCTTTCCTCGTGCATGAGACGTTATGTTTGTACTCAATCCTGCACCAAGATTATGGTGGAAAACAAAATTTCAGCTCAGCTGCATTCTACTTTAAATCAACATCATATTAACCTGGTGAAGGGATAATAAACTCCACAAACCTGTAATAATTCTTGGGCTTCTTAGGGGAGTGCTCCTGTGAATTTAATAAAATTCATGAGAAAACCTTCATTAAGCAGCCTCCAGTGTGGCATGTTCTCATCCAGGAGCTTTGAGAAGGCAGAACTAAATGTTTAAATTTCAAGCCATCATTTTTTTCAAGTTTATTATTACCACCAGGGTTTTGAATTTCTTACTTCTGGCAAATATCTGTAGTAGCCATTTGAGAGTATAGCAAAAACATATATTTAGAGAAAGCCTATTGGAAATCTTGACAAAAGTTCTTTGCTCTAGAGGAAATAGTGTTTATATTCATCTAAACCTCTGGTAAATGGGTTAAGCATGCCACAGACAGCAAACTGTGTGCATTTCCTGTATCAATCCCATAAAATGGGTTAATGCCCATATTGTGGGCATCCTGTGGGCTCACTGTGCAACTTAGCCTGTGCTTCAGAAGTTTTGCTTAATAGCTTCACAGCACAGCTGATGGGGTTGCTGTGGTACTTGAAGTGGATAATTCCTCATTTAGGATGTGAAATCCGTGCGTTGCCCCGGTGGTTGGGGAGCTGGGGGTGATGGAGCATAAAGAGCATCCCAGGTCAGGCCCTGCAGCTCCTGGGCTGCTCCCCGGCTGGGGGAAGGCACAGGAAGCCAATGGCTGCTGAGGGCCTGGCAGGACAGGGCACTTTTCCATCCATATTTCACTAGCTCCTCTCTCCCTGACCTCCCGGGCTGCTGCCCTGATTGAGTGGAAGTGACTTTGCTGCTGGGTGAGGGTGTCGGCGATGGAGCAGCCGGGAGCCCGCGGGGCCGATGGGCTTTGCAGCCTCTGCCTTGGAGATGACACAGCATCCTCCTCACTTGTACTCCCTTCTTCTGGAGCTGGTGGGAGCTGGCACTGCCCCCAGCTCCCTGGGAGCCTGGCACCATTGTGGGTTTGCTCTCTGGTCCATAGGGAAGCTGTGAGGGGCTGTGGTTTCCCTGCCATGCCCAGACCTTACACCTTTCCCCTTGTGGAAAGCCCACCACGTCCTTCCCGCAGTGGAACAACTAATCCAAGACCTGAGCAAGAGGGCGTCTTCAGGCTGTGTGGGGGAGGGCACTCTGCTGAGCTAGAAGATAAATCCTGGGTCTTCACAGCAGCAGCATTTTTGGCAGCACTGCCAGGCTATCACAGACTATATTACATCTTTATCAGCCTCCCAATGCTCATTCCAGTGTTCACACCTTGATGCAGTGCCTGCCTGCGCTGACAGATGACTTTGTCTTAAATTGTTTTTTCCCTCTAGGTGTCCCAGTTTAATTTTTTTTATGTGTGCAAATTTTAGGTGGCTCAATTAAGTTGAAAGCATAAATCCTGCTCATTAGCCATAAAAAAGCCAAGCAGCTTGGTCCTGTAGAACAAACTTTGATAAGTAACACAGCCAATGTGATCTTTCATCAACATGTTCATTTACAAATAGCCATACTTTAGGGAGTATATGGGAGAGTTAAAGCCCTAAAATGTTCACTTAGTGGAGCTAGATATAAATACTTCAATTTCTAAACCTTTCTTCTATTTCTTAATTTTTTTTCCTGTTGCTGCAAGTGTTCCTTGCAAGGTTAACAGCTCCGTGGAGCAGAGCACTGCAGGTTGAGCCTTTCTCCCATTTTAATCTACATTTTATTTATTGGTTTTGCCTTCCCATTCTCCCTCTGCCAGCTGTGCTTAGTGGGATAGTGATCTCCCATGGGACCTTTAAGTAGGCATTGCTGCTTTATGTTACACTGGCTGTAATAGCTTGGTTTCAAAGCAGTGGGAAGAGCAACAGAAGGATGTATTGACGAAACAAAGAAGCTCAGAAAAAATCAGCATCCAGGAAGAGAAGTACCTCATCTGTAGGGGCTCCTGGGGAGCGAGGATTTGGGGTGTCCAAGCCATGAAAAGAGGAATATTCCATACAGTGGGCAGGGCATACTGAGCACAGGTGAGGGATGTGTGCTAAAGCCATGCAGCTTGCTGGGCTCCTGCTGGGATTTATTCCTTCTTCCCACAGACAAACCATGACTGGCTGGCCTTTCAAAACCCATATTTAACTTCAATGAAATCTCCAAGTATGGACGGAGGTAGGATTTTCCCTCCCAAAACTTCTAATTGCTCTAAAAAATCTGAAGGTCAGCACAAGAGAGTTTTGATGTGGTGGCAAGCTGTACTCCTCGTAGGCAGTTTCGTGACTCCCAACACTTTGGTTGGCTCAGGCAGGGGGGTTTTGCCTCTGCTGAAGTACACCAGAAAGTCCTGCTTTGACTCTGCCCTAGGCTGCACAGCCTCACAAGAACTTGGGACAAAAGAATGATTAATGTTCCTTAATTAAGCCATATTCAGTGAAATAGCATATTCTGCAATTCAATTTGTCTCTTGGGGTTCTTGTTTTGTGCAGCAGTTTCTCTTCTGATATCTTATTTTTTTTAATGGTTTTGTGACCCAGAAAACATGAGATTCTATTTTATGGCTGACTCTGATCTGTCTTGCTGGTGCTTTTATTCCCTCCTCAGGGAAATTTCTTTGTACAACTAAAATCTCTGCTCTTGCTCAAATTAATAGGGTCAGGATGAAGAGATGATGAGAATATTTTACCTTTTCTGCCCATGTTAATTTTTTGGTAATTTATGGCCAACCTGTGCTAGCGGCTGTTTTTGGCAGGAACCTGTAAGTTTCCAGCCTTTGCACAAACCTTTTGCTGTTAATTGCACTGTGTTGGCAAGGACAGTAGAGCAGAACAGCCCAGCCCTGGAGAAGTAGATGAAGGATGTAACTTAGAGATGCAGAAGTCATGCAAAACACAAGCAGGATGCCAGCTCAGCTCTGCAGGGGTGCCAAAGTAGAAGTTATGAAAAACAAAGATATTGAGCTTACTCAAAAGTGGGGGTCGAGGAACAGCCACCTAAAAAGGACACCAGATGCTGAAGATGGACCCCAAAGATCCATATGAGGATTTCTGATAAGGGGTCTGACTGTGTAAAATAAAGTAATCCATATGCACCAAGCAAGGAATGTGTGATCAGTGTGTGATTAACTCTGCTTACCCGACACTGGATTAGAGCGAGGACCCCCCAGGTGAATAACTGATTTTGGTATCAGTATTAGGGGACTGTTCCTCAGATGAGACCAGTGAGGAAAAGAGCAATTGTTTCTGCTCTCTTTCTCCCTGGCAAGTTCTACAATACTACACATTATTGCAATTTTTTTCCTTCTGAAATGGCTATTTGATTCCTCTCTGTGGGCTCTTCCTCCACACTGTAGTTTTAAGTCTAAGTATAATCTCCTTCCCACGCAGGGGACTTGCTTTTAAAAAAATTGTTGTAAATGATCTTTTTTCAGAAGTGCAGAGCTGTGAAACTTGGTTTAAGAAATTTTATTGACTCCAGAGAAATTGTCTGGATGGGCTGCACAGCTGTTGTAATTTTTTTCAGTGTGTATTTTTCTGATGCTGGATCCACAGTTTCAGCTTTCTTAAGTGAGGGAGGTGCTGAAAGTTCTGAAAGCATTTCCACCAGTTATCCCAGAGGCAACCATTCTGGTCCTGTACCCTGGCAGTGATTGTCCATCATGTTGCTGTGGGGAGATGAGCTGAGTCTTGGGGAGGGTGAGCTCAGTAAAGCCCCTGAATTGGGTCTTCAGGGGTTGGTGCTCTTGAACCTGCCCTGTGTGTGGGGCTGAAGCTGGTCCTGGAGCAAAGGGCTTCAGCCCCTCTTGTTGGACAACACAGTAAACATGTTTCTCTCTCTCTCTTTCAATTCTAGATTTTCAGAAGAGCTGACAAAAATGGTAAGTATGTGCATTCATACTTCACATTTCTTGATTGGACTATTGTCAGTATTACCATTTTTCCTGATAGTATCACCCAAACATTTAAATGTCATTCAGTTTACTGGGTCTGATGCTGGTACAGTCAAAACCTCAGCAAAGATTTTGTTATTTTTTTGGAAAAGATATTCTTAAAGCAGAAGTGATACTGGTATGCAAGTTGGCATGGCAGAATCCACCAGATTTAGGCCAATTTCACAAAAACAATACAAAAATTAATCACAGGTAAGTCATAAATGAGGATCCACTTCTTGGTGTTCTTGAAGTAGCTTTGCAAAGCAGACCTACCTTGTGAATATTTGTAGTTTGGTTCCTGAGGGACTGGACTCCCACATCAAAGAGCAACACACATTGATGTGTGTTTGCAGTCTGTGCCTGTGGAAAGCTGACACCTGCACTGAGCCCAGCCAAGTCCTTACATGGGGAATAACGTGGATGAGTCCTCATTAAATGACTTGGAAGGAGGGAACTGGTAATATAACAATCTTAAGGAAAGAAGACTCAGTGGGTCCAATCCCAGGATCTTTCCCCACCCTGAAAAGCAGTTTAATTTTAGCTCCAAGATAAAATCCCAAGAGCTAGTATCGATTCTTTCCCTGTTGTACAAGAAGAAAATTAAATATGCATCAAAACTGTGTGTGTTTGCAGAGGGACATGTGGGAGGGTTGTGCAGAGGAGCACAAGGCAGAGTTTGGTTGTTCTCTTGCAGCATTAAAAGGGAGATACCGGATTTCTGCAGGTGCTGATAGAAGTGTATCCTCACTGCCCCTGGGTGAGGAGGGTGCTGTCAGCTGGCTCACAAATAAGCAGTAAAAGCCATGTAACTGTGAGCATTTGGTTATGGCAACTGACAGAGTAATAAGATATTGAAATTTGTTGCTTGGAAAGGCTGAGCAGTTTAGTGATGTAAGGAGAGTGGAGAGGAAAAAATGAGTTTATGCTCTTGGCACCAGACTGACTTCAAGAGGGTGCTGGGCAGGGATTTGAACTGCTGAGGGTGAGAGCAGAGGGTGCACTTGCAGGGGGTGAGGAGACCAATGCCACTGAGCACAGGCAGAGCTGGTAATTTGTTCTGCCTCTCCTAACCCTCGATGGGCACTGCAGGGAGAACAGCTGGATCCCTTGAGAAAGGCCAGATGTTCTTCGGTGAAGGAGCTGTTTCCATCTCTGCCTCCACTCTTGCTGCTGGCAGTGCAAGGGACCTGCAGCTGCCCTGTGGGCAGCACAAGGGGTGCTGTGCACGGGGCTAATGCTGCCCTTCCCTTTTGGGGAGCCTGCAGGGCAGGCTGGCACAGAGTGGTCTGGGGTGAAGCGGCTCCTCTACCCCCAGGCTGGCCCTGCAGGTGTCAGCCTGGGCATCCCTGCTCTCCAGTCCCAAACAGCAGGGCTGGCTCTGGGATCCTGGGCTCTCCTCTGAAGGACTCTACATCCTGCAATGGTTCTCCTCACGTTTAGTTGGATGCTGCTTTTTTCTTGACACAACACCTGCTTGCCATGATGACCAGTTTCACCAGCTATTCAGATTTGCTGAACTCTGGATAACAGAGTTTGCCACTCATTATAATTAGGTCAGTGTGTTCCTCTGCAGCTTTTTGGGGTCACAGCTCCCCACAGCCCCTCTCCAGCCTCCTGCAGCTCACAGCAGCTGCTGCAGGAGATGTGCAAGGATATTTTCATTGGTACAGCCTCTCTGAAAACTAGGGCTCAGAGGTTTCCAGAGCCAGAGGTAATATCTTTGCATTTAATATCCCTGGGGATCTCTTTTTCACAATTTTCTCTTTGACATTCTGGACTTTAATTTATTGATTTGTTGAAATTCAGCCTATTCATGGCTTTACCTGTTACAGCTTCAAGGAACAGTGGAAGTGTCAGTCTGCTGCTTTTATATCTCACAGCAGGTGCTGTGCACAGCCCTCTGTGGAGAAATGAAAATCCCACACTTTTCATTTTTGTTAGAATCCCAGGATGGGGCCCTGAGCCCTGCACAGACTGTTAAAAACACGAGTCCACAGATGGCCAAAATATTTCATTCTGTTAACATGCTTCTGTGGTCTCCACACCTGCAGAGGTTCCTGTCTGGCAGGGACTTTGCTCTTCTAATTAACCAGCTGAGATGGATCATTATCCAGTGCTGTGTGATGGTGGCACCCTGGGGACAGAGCTCCCAGGGCAGGGAGTGCTGGCAGCTTTACCCAGGATGGCAACCCTTGCTTTCCTCAGCTGTGCTACAGCCACTCTCACAGACCTGTGTAGGAACCCAATGGAAAACAGAGCCTGGGAAAATCTGAACAAAACTTCTGCTCTTGACATCTCGTTTAACTACAACATCTCATTTAACTTTTTCCATGCAGACATCAGATGATTAGAGGGTCACCTAAAAGGCAAAGGAAGAGATTGTAAGATTAAGGAGTAGTCTCATTTAAGGTGCAGTCAAGAGGTCATAAATTCGGAAATTATTTCAGAATCTTGATTTTTTTTTTCCCCCACAAAAAAAAGGCATACATTGTGTTAAGTGGCGTGGCTGGTTCAGACACAGTAACTATGGAGCCTGATAGCTTGAATTTAAGAGCATCTCCCTCCTCCCCCTTTCTTCCAAACCTTCTCACATAAATTGTTAATTCATGTAAAACTGGGTGTTCTTGCTGCAAGGTGCTAAACCACGTTATTGCCCTGCCATGTTCAGGTACTTGTACTTAGGTGATTTGATTCAGTGCCTACACGCACCAAAAGGCTGCTAATGAAGCTGCTCTTGCTTGTTAAAAGATATCTTGGTCTCCTGCTCCAGAGAATTGAGATTCTGTCTATAATATGAGCTAAGTTCCTTTTGCCCAGTGATAATATCAAGCAGTTGTATTTACAACTATCTACATTATAAACTCAGAAAATGGTCTGCATAAGACACCTGGGAATGATGAGCACATTGGAGATAACTGGATAAACTGACAAATGGTCTGAAGAAGGGAGAAGGGCTGGGGCGTAACCTGACAGTGAGTAACCTGGTTAGCTCTAGTCATGCTTTGCAGGGGCATAGCTGTTAGTCATGCAAAGTAATCTTTTTCTTTTGTGTGGGAGTGTTTTTCCTTTCTCTGCTAATAAATCCACCTACTGTCTTGTAATCCCCCCAGTCCCAGTAAACAATACTTAATCCTTTAATTGGCACGTGCTGGGAAAACGGAGGCATCTTGTTTTAGGCTGGTGCAGTAGAGCTGTCAATCATCTGAGTTATCTACTGTGTACGTAATCCTCTCATTAGAAAGCTGCTTATCAATTAAATAGCCCAGGATTCTCTTTGAAAGATTAAAAGAGTTTTATTTTGACAGAACAGCCTAACTGCCAACAATTCATTACAGATATGCATCTTCCCCAAAACTGATGTTTTATCTGGAAATCTCCAACTCACTACAACTACCCAGCCCCCATGCCTTGAGTGTAACTAAATGCAAAGTGCATTCAGCTTTAAGCTGTGGTTTAGTTGGGTGGGGTTTGCTGTAATTATTAGATCCTGTTCATGGAAATGGCCATCAGTCTGACCCATCCATGGGTCTGACTTGCCAGGCAATGGAGGTGAGGTGGTTTCCTCTGGACTTCTGCCCTGCAAGAGGAGAGATGCAAAAGGAAATATGCCAAAACCTCAGCATATGGTTATGAAACACCTACAGAAAATGGCAGGAGGAGCTGGCAGTGGTGCAGTATTTCACCTGATAGTGACCAGTGGTGAGTTAGTGTTGTGGTTCAGTCAAGCTGTCATCTTCCTGTTGCTGCTGTCCTTGTGATTGCTGTACCAAGAACGAGCCCAAACTGTTCTGCTTCTCCCTTGAAACTATCACACCTAGAGAAAGTGTGGATGGGGATGAAGGCGTTGAGCACATGCTGTCTTGAACAATGAAATGCAATGAAGTGAAGAAATCCAAAGTACAAATGCTGAGAGGAGGTTTCAGTTTTCAGCTGGTCTGAATGATCAGCTGAAGGCCTGCAGAGGACGTAGCAGAGCTAATACAGGGGAAAACAGGAAGCATGAATGAAACAGGAATTGGTGGTTGGAAAGGGCTTTTTGGTTAAGAGCCATGAGGGCAATGGCATTGTGCCCATTCCTATCCCAGTAGGGCTTGTCCTTTAAATAGCTGCTCCCAGATATCTGTTAGTCACTTGAATGCTCATTAAATGAGATTTATGCTGCTGTTCTGTGTAAGGAAAGGTCTGCACATCCCAGTGTTAAAAGTCTCATAGCAAATTACACTACAAACCATGGGGGCACAGAGAGATCAGCATCATAACAAACTGGCCAAGGAGCCTGGTCAGCTCTGAGTGGGGTTGTGCCCCTGTGAGGAGAGTGAGCTCTGCTGCTTACACATAAACTGCCTGGTGGCTTTGGGGTCATGATGACACTGCTGACCCCGGGGTATGGGGACCTCACAGGCTTCAAAAGCTGGAAACAGGCAGAAAAACAAAACCAAGCAAATTAAAACCTTCAGGGACACCTCTCAGCCCCAGCTTGAGATGTTTAAGAACTCAAGTTCTTCATAATGTTCAAGAAGGCATGTCCTGAGTGTCAGCTGAGTAGAAATCAGTCTTGTTAAACACCAGTACACAAAGGAAGAGAATGAGGTTTCTGCCATGGATCACGTTTCCTGATGAAGGGATGGTGGTGGGAGAGCAGGGGGAGTCCTGGGCCTTCAGCAAAGGGAGAAGGCTGAATGAATCCTGGTGTAGTAAATCTCCAAAAGAACACATGGGTGAAGCTACCAGCAATTCCCAGCCCTTCACAAATGCTCTGTGCCTGTCCTCAGTGTTTGTAGGCAGAGACAGTTCTTCTGAGGACTTCAGGGATCTGGGGAATTTGCAGGAGTTTTAGTGGTAATAGCTCTCAAAGTCTCACCCACCTTTTCCAGACCCCACTCAGAGAAATTATTTTGACTCCTTCTAGTGAGCCTAAAATAAGAAGAAATGGGTGTTTGTCTGTGGATGTGCTTAGAGCTCAAATTCACAAATGCAACCAGACTCAGGTCACTGTGTAAACGCTTCCTTTTCCTCCTTTCACTCTGAGAGTGCCCCTTGCTGCTCTTGAGTTATTCATATAGAAATTGGGGCAAAATGGACTGAAAATGCCTCTTCAGTTCTGGCAGTGAGGGAGCACAGAGAAATTCAGAGAGAGAGGGATGGAGAAAATTATCACTGGTGAGCAGATGATCCAAAGACCCTATTTTTAGCATGGTAATTGACCACAAGTTGTTTTTAAGACTTGAAATACTTATGTTTCCCCCACCTTTCCCCATGAATTTGAGGTCCTTTTAGAAAATGCACTTCCATAGGACTTGAATGGTGGTAGGCAACTTGGACTTCAATAACATGGCTTTCAAGGCATCAAGGAAGAAAAATTAAGGCATTGCAACTTTGGGTGCTTTTCTTGGATCTTTAAAAGATGCCAAGATAGGGCACAAGTCACAAGTCTTCATCTATGGTGAATTGTGCTTTAGCACAATTTAACAATTAACAGTGTGAACTGTTGGGTGTTTTGCAGTCCCTGCCTTAATGGGCTATCACTCTCCAAAACCACTTATTTCTAGACCCAGGTAATTACCTTTTGCATGGCTACTGCTCCTCATGTGCTGGGAAAACCTTAAGCTATTTGTATCCTGCTGATGCATCTAAATTAAGTCATTAGTTCTCAGTGAGAATATTTATAATTCTTGCATAACAAAACCAGCATTAGCAGCCACCCACATATAGGTAAAAAAATTCAGTGATGAATCAGGTTTTGTAAGTATGGATAAATCTGATAGGTTCTTCCATGAGCAGATGACCAGTCTAAATGTATTTATCTTTGTCTTTTAAGTGAATAAGAAAAGATTTACATTTAGTGTAGATTTAATGTAAGAATCAAAAAGCACCTTGTACAGCTGGCTTGCTGACACTTCAGCTGATGTCTGATAGCTCAGGTGCCTGGCTGATACTGTGCAGAATGCCCTTTCCTCATTATTGAAGGTACTTTGCAGTGCAGGTGGCCGTCTCCTGTGTCCTTGCCCTTTTGCTGTAACACCTGCAGCTAGAATATCAAACATGACCTAAGGAAAAGCTTAGAAAATAAACTTTGCCTAATATTTGGCCTCCTTCAGGTGTGCTTGCTGCCTGTGGTGCTTGCTGCCTTGTGCCTGTAAAATATATTCAACCACGTGTTGCTCCACCCCAGGGCTGAGCTGGCAGCTCCTGGCTGCCCCTTGTGCCCAGCACCATCCCTTCTCGTGGCAGCTGAGCCTTTCTTTCCACTCTTTCTCAAAAATTCACCTGCTGAGCAAAACCCATGGCAAAAGCCATTAACTGCTGTAACCTTCAAGGCTTCCTGACATTTCTGCATTGGCAACAAATGGGTTTGAACCTCAGAGTCAGTCAGACACCCAAACACCCAGACTTTCACTCTTTCATATTAGGCTACACTTCAGTCCATTAAAAACTGAGATGCTGCTGCTGACCTGAAGGGTCATTTTCCTGTGGCCACTGTCCGGGCAGGAATACCAGCCCTTGGGTCACTGCTGCCCTCTGCTCTCTGCTGGAGCTCACTCACAGAGCTCAGCTGTGGAGGAGCAGACTCCATCAGAGCTTTTGCATTGGAAGCCCCCCACCAGCCTGCCCCACACACGGATTTCCACTCTGACCCATCAGCTGAGGTTATTTCTCTTGCTACAACACCTAAATCTCACTAAGAGCTTCTATTGCTACTTCTCTTTCTGGCTAGCAGGGCTATCCTTTGTTTGCCTTTAGGTTTAATCACTGGGAGGTTCCCTCAGGGGAAGTGGGGCAGATCCTTACTGGAGGAAAAGCACCCCCTTTGCCTCTTTGCTTGCATGCTCTCCACTGCTCTTGTTGCTGTGGGAACAAGGGACAGCACTGGGCTCTGGCATCCTTTTTAATTAGGTATCTTCTGGAGATCAGCTGTATTTATTGAAGATTTTTTATTATCGCTATTAAAATTAAATAAGGCAAAAATTGAATCCAGAACAAATACACTGCTGCAAGTTATCCTCATAATGTGCTAGCAATTTTTGCCAGACAATTGTGAGAAAATATGTTCTGGCAGCCTGTGTTCAGGCAATTGGCCAGGAACAGCTATAAATCAAGTGTATCTTTTTCGTTCTCTTATCTTTCTCATTATTTTAAAACACCAGATAACATGGGTTGGAGAGAAGGGTGTATCTTACTGACTTGCAGTGGGGAAAGGCATAGCTGAAGCTGAAACAATGATACATCCATATCTGGAACTCCCAGCGAGGATAATCTGAGGGGCAGGAGCAGCTAATCTTTTTTCATGGGAGGATGTGTTAACAAAGAGTGAAAATGGATGTTCATGGACTGAGGAGCAGGAGCCTGAGTGGTTCTTGGTTTCATGGCTGGCTCTGCACCATGAAAAGGTGGTGTGCTGCTCTGGGAAAAGTCTGCAAAGCTTTCAGGAAGCTTTAGAGGTGGAAATAATTTTAAATTATTTTTTGAGTGGAACTTTCTTTTCTGTGACCCTGCTGCAGCCTCAGTGCAGAGGTGAAACCTGCCTGTGTTGGCCAAGTGCCACAGCTGAGATCTGTGTCAGCTGCAAAGGGAGATGCTCTGGCCCTGCTCCTGCTGCCCCTCAGCAGAACTTCACAGGGCTGGCACAGCTGGGCTTGGCTTCAAGGAGCCGCTCAGCCTGGACCTGGGCTTTGGATCCAAGACCAGTTCCTGCTGCCAAGTCTCTGCTTTAATTGGATGCTGGAATTGAGGCCCCAGCCTGACACGGTGCAGATGTGAGTGCTTCAGCCCCTGGTTACTCATGGCTTTCTAACCTCAGTCTGTAAGAGCAGACAGATTTTAGGGCTTTGCTGAGTGTGGCTTTTGGGTGTTTCTGGTGCTTTGCACACACACGTGAGGGTTCTTTTCCTTAAGCCCAAGTATTGACTCCAGGAGCCCACAGAACCTCTGCTTTAGGCACTGATTTGGCTGTGTACTGTTCTGCTGTGCCTGCACCAAAGCACAGGCTTGTGCCTGGTCTGCTAGTGAAAATAAGTGCACTGAGGCTCATTTTCCTTTCCAAAGGATTTTCTGTTCATTGTGGAGATGTGACTTTTCCAGCTGGCTGGTTTGCTGGCTTTTGAACATGCTACACTTTGTTAAGCAAGGCTGCTTTTCCTTCCTCGCCTTTGTAGTACCATCAGTTGCTTTCGTTTTTTTCTTTATACATCCCTCCCCACCTTCTATAAAAGGTTGAATTAATACTGGCAAAATGTTCAACATTTATCAAAATCTTTACCAGTGTGTTCACACTAAAAGGCTCTGCAGTGTAGAATAATAACAATAATAATAATAATAATAATAATAATAATAATAATAATAATAATAATAATAATAATAATAATAATAATAATAATAAAAATGGGGCAGTCTGCACCCTGGCAGGCAGGAGCAGCTGCAGAGCTGCCATGGCACCACGCTGCCACCTTCCTTGGCACCAGCACCATCTGCAGAGAGCAAATGTACAACACTCATTAACCCCTGTGACATCCCCATGGGGTGGGATAAGAGGAAAGAAAGGATGGAGGGGCAGGAAGGGACCATGAATTAATTTGAAATACTTCTGCCTGGAAAGCTGAGTGATAGGAAGACACAGCTTGCCTGGCTGGGTTTCAAACTGGAGACCAGAGGTCTGGAATGGGAGTACACAACTGTCCCTGGGCTTTAAGAAGCTCAGGCTTTGGCTACATGCAAACACAGCCATGTGCAGAATTGTCTGGTTATCCTTTTGTAACTGGAGTGAGAGTGGTATCAATTAATACACTTGGTATGTGTCAAACAGTGGGGAAAAATAAGTGTGTGCTATAAATGGAAGTACTTGCATAAGACTGTAAAAACAAGATAAAATATTTATATTTTTCAAAGAAAGGAACTAAACTTGCTTCCTCTCTCCTGCATCCTGTAATCTAGTTGTAGGAAAACAGCAGAGTTTAGATCTTGCAAAAGGTTTTCCTAAGCTGGAAATCAGAGGGGAAAATTGTTTCATAGCATTTAATTGGAGGAAGAATTAACTGAAAAGATGTTATAAAAGTGGGGCTGTCCTTAGTCAGGAATATTAAATCTTCCTATAACAAGGGTAGCATGAGAGAACGAGGTGCTAAATGCTGAAATCCTGGGGAGATGAAGGGGAAAAGAAAAACCCAGCAGTGGGAGACGTTCTTGCAGAGCACTGTCTGCAAAATTGGCTGGAGCAGGACACAGAGCCTCAAAACTTTTCAAACCCAATTGTCGCTTTCTAAATGAGGTGCCTGACATTTCAAAGGTCAGCAGCCAGGGAGAGGGTGGCTGCTGCTCAGCAAATGCAATCGGGCTGTGCTCGCTGCCCGGCCGTGTCCTTCGCACGGCGCTTGGGGCTGCAGCACTGCCTGGGAACACCATTCCTGGAGATGCTTCCCCGAAAGGCAGAACTGCAACACCCCCATGAGGAAGGATAACCTGATACTTTCCCCGTGTCCCATTCCTCCCTCCTCGAGGGGGCTAGTAAGGGGGCAAGGAAAGACGGATGGGAGGCTGAGGGTGGATTTGGGTAGAGGAGGTGGAAGGGGAAGGTGTCTATTGGCAGACCAAGGCAGCAGCTGAGAGCAGAGCCGCCTGCCCGGCTCTCAGCTGGGCCCGGGCTGATGTGTCTCATGTGGCACCGCAGCTCCATCCCAGCAGGGTGAGCCCTCTCCAGACACGGCATTCCTGCCTGGAGGCTCAGGCTGCTCAGAGCAAAACCCAGCCGGGGGCTGGCTGCAGCTGAAGGAAAGATTAGCGGGGCAAGCAGATCCACGTTTTTGTCAATATCGAGAGCCTTAAGCTCTGAATCACTGGGGCCACTCCCTCCCTCGCTCCTGCGCTTTTTCTGAGAGCCCCGCACTGACCTGAGCAAATGTATTCATACAGCAAGTGACTGGATAAGCAAGGCAATGTAAAAGAAAGCAGATTTCTTACATTCATAAATCAGTACAGAACAGGACTGGGCCATTGCAGTACAGCATGAGTAGGGGGTTCTTTTCTTGCATTTCTATGCTGGACTGCTAAACCTTTGAATTGTCAACATGCTGAGCATTTTGATCCTTTTATAAAACAAGAATGAGGACTAAACATTTCTCACTGCACAGCAATAGCTGCAGATTCACAGAGGCTGATCCTGCACCAGGAGCCACATGGTGCTGTAGCACAGACACCCCGTGGGGTTTGGGCAGGTAGGAAAGCAGAGAGACGATTGTGAGCTTCCTTCCCTCTGCAAAAGCACCTCAGTGTGCTCCGTGACAGAGACAGGCAAGGTTTGGAACGAGCTTCTCTTTAATTAGGGTGGGCATAGAAGGAAACAGCAAATGTTGTGTCATCTCCCACACCAAATGTCACCAAGCCCTCAGTCAGATGTATTCTCTGACCAGGCACCCCGGCATGGCCTGGCCAGCATCCTGACCCTCACCAGCTGCACTGGTTTTGCAAGGACAGTTTTGTTTCCTATCTCTTAGCTAATTATGTCCTTTTCTTTTTTTCTGTATGTAAGTGAAACACAAATGTTTCAGGCTCACGTGTGTACAAAGAGGCAAACAGGTCCCTCTTGAGAGGGGTGCTAAATCCTGCTAAATTCACCCATGGCTTTGTGCATTGAACCAGTCTAGAAATGCAGCCTGTGCTAGTAGTTTGGGAAGGCAGGAAATTTTAGTGGGTTTCCTGCAGGCAAAGGAGAGTGCAGAGAGCTGTGCTCCTCCAAGGCTGTGACAATGCTTATCTGCTTTCTGGAAAGCTTTTTCATGGCAGGTTTGGCACTGACACGTGAGTTGGTAGTGCTGGGAGACAGAAACCCTCTCTGTAAACTGCTGCTTTGATGAAGGTCTCAGATGAGCCTTCTCCTGCACCAGGATGCTTCTTTCTTCAAATGGGTCCAATCTCTGCTAATAAATCACCTCCTCCACACGAGGAGGGTTTGATCAAACATCACAGGAGATATCATCAAGGGCTAAACCTAACATTTTCTATTCCATTACCTAAAGCTCATAATGCTCAGTGTATCAAAGAAGTACAGAGTTCCCTCAAGCGTTTCTATTGCCCAGCCAGGCAACCCGCAGTGCGTTGTCCATGAGCAGAGTGACTCCTGAGTTTTCTTTCTTGGTTGCTGGCTTATGTTTACTCCTGTTGTACTACCTCTGTACTCCTGAGCAGAATAGAGCAGGGTTGTGTTCCCAACTTAGGGCTCCCCAGCTTTAGGGCAAAAAAAAATGTGTTAGCAATTTGGATTTCCTGAGTAGCTCGTATAGCATTTCCTGGCATGGCACTTCAGTCAAACCTAGATGCTGTTGGGTTTTGGTGGGAGGTTTTTTTTTGGTGTTGTTTCTTTTTTAAAAAACTATGAAAGCATTCCAGTGATTTTGTTACCAGAGCCTGAGGGAGCAGAAGAGAGCTCAAATGAGTGTGGTTTATCTTGGAAACTGTTAAGCATCACCCTAAGTGCTGGAGGCCCTCAGTGCCACTGCCCTCCTGTGTAAATTTGGTTTTGCCAAAAGCAGATGGGTCATGCTTCACCCTTATGTCAGACAGCTTGTGTGTCTTGACTTTCATGGGCCACATTCCCCTTTTTCTCCTCCTTCTGCACAATGCATTGGTTTTCCAGCTGGATTTTCATGCCAGCATATGGAAGCTGACAGCCTGGTCAGAAAGTTTCTCAGACAAGGATCTGCATGATTTACCAGTGAGAAACTCAGCACTGGCCAGAAACTTTCTCACACATCAGCTTGGGCAATATTGCTGTGTACCCGTGAGAAAGCAAGCATCAACAAAAAGCAAGAGCTATAAACACTAGATGAAGGATGCACACCTGCACTGGGGAGACTGTTATTCACTTGGAATAGTTTTTGAATGGATGGTGGTAGCACGCAGCCAACAGTGTGAGGGGTGTTAATTTGAGAACCAATGGGATATAGCACGAGTGCAAAATACTCTATAAAAGATGTCTTGCACAATAATCAGGGCCTTTGGCCTTTTCCTTTGCCTTCCTGGACTTTGTCCATGTATTTGTGTTGCTCATCGCTCTCAACAGCGACACCAGCATCCAGCACTTCCCCGCTCTGCTCCCCAGACATCACCTTTGGGCTTTGTAAAACCCTCAAGAGAAAAGAAGAGAGCACAGTTCCCTGTGCAGAGGCTGCAGTCAGTGCTGTCCTGCGGGGCTGCAGCAGCACAGTGTGAGCAGTGCTGCTCTGTGTTCCCACGAGGGCACCTCTGGAGTCCAGGTTAGACCTGCATGGTGGCTTGGGGAAGTTTTGCACTGCAAGGTTCTGCAGAAGGGTCTGGAAGCATCTCCCTGCACTGCCCAGGTGCCTCTCCGTGGGACCTCTCTGATCCCAGGCTCTCAGTTATGCTGGGAAAGGCTGAGTGCTGCTCCAGGTCGCATGGCTGCAGCAGATGCTGCTGAGATGGCGTGGAAAAACTGTGAATTCAGCAAAGGCTAAGTAGCACACAGCATTAAAAATTCACAAAGGCTTCTCTGAAACACAGGCTCCCAAAGAAGCATTTTGATGATCTGCAGCAGGGCTGGGTGAGGGAGTAGGGAGACCCTTCCCCAGCACTGTCTTAGGAAACAGTCCTGTGCACAGGTCACCCCAGTGGTTTGTGCACTTGTGGTTCTCAGTTTTCAATGAAAAACTGCAGCAGAGGGCTTTTTCTCTTCTTTTCCTATTTTGGAACTCAGTGACAACTTGTTCAGGTTTGCTGTGGAAAAGTAAACTAAAAATTGAGATGCTGTTGTCAGTGTTCAGGGGAAGACATAAGGGTTAAACTGAAACAAAACTTGACATACTCTAAGTCTGGGATTTCCAAATGTTCCTTTGAAAGCTTTCTTTAAGAAGAGAAGACAAATGACCCCATTTTTCCCGGGGGAAAAAAATAAAAAGGAAAGGAAAGGAAAGGAAAGGAAAGGAAAGGAAAGGAAAGGAAAGGAAAGGAAAGGAAAGGAAAGGAAAGGAAAGGAAAGGAAAGGAAAGGAAA